>JBBCBC010000015.1:7023356-7253993 GCA_037126765.1 Stenogyne calaminthoides
TAGTGTAGGTGGTCCGTCTCAAATCATAAAATTCACGCCTTCCCCAATTGGAACATCATTTTCTGATCGCCACCATATTAAAATTTTATATTCCTTGAAAAAAAGTAGGTACCTTCTTTAATGTATAGTTTTTATCCTTTTTTTAAGATAAAAAAAGATGAAGATATTAAGATAGAGCACGAAAAGTACTCAAAAACTAATCATACAATTCTAGGGCGATGAACAAAAAACTTATAACTCCGTAGGAATGCACTCAATCGGATTGCACTCCCAACTATTAAACGGATAACTAAAAGACGGTGGATAATGAGACCGGATTCCACTTCCAAGAACTAAATTGACACCATCAATAGTTCATCCAAAGTATAATTTCTCTCCTGAAAATCATACAATTTTGACTTTCCAAATCTTCCAGAGTAGCTTCTTGCCAAATCAAACCAAAGACTTTCTTCCTAATATTGCCTTTTTTCGCTTCAACAAAATCAACAAAGTGATCACGAAAGTACGAGGTAAAGGAAATTGACTTCATCGAAGCCATAAATGACACTTGCCAAACAAACAAAGCAATAGGACAAGAGAACAATAGGTGGTTTGAGGACTCCACCGAACCCACGACATAAGGAACAACGAACCATCCCCAAACCCTTTGAAACACCCACGAATCATCAAGTTCTCCTTTGTCCGGATTCTTTTTCACGAACAACCTTCCACGAGAAACCCGATTTTTTTTAGATCGCTTTCCACCACAACTTCCACCATGGGAACATCACCTCTTCTTCACCTACGAATCATCACAAGCAAGTCATACATCTCCTTCGTGGTGGAAAGGGTTCTTATCCTTTTCTGCCAAAAAATCGTAGATGAATCAAAACTAATTTGTGAATATTTAAGAGATTATAAGACATTTTAAAAGGTAAATAAATTTTTGGAAAGTGCTTTTGTAGACCCTCAAGTTTTATTTGATTCTAGCGTGGAAAGTGATTTTTTGAAATCAAAAACCCAAATTCTCATTTATTTATTAGATTTTCTAAGATAAAATTTTAAATTTTTCAAAATCTCATTTATAATATCTATATTTCACCTCATTAATATTTATCAAATACAATTGTAATACATAATTAATAATTCTTTACATATTTTTCAATTATTATTATTTATTCAACTTAATACTCTCTCCTCCTTTTTGCTTTATTATCATATATTAACAAACAAGACCTTAGGGTGACGTTTTTTCCTTCATTTGTATAGTGTAGAATTGTTTGTTTAGTGCGGTTGTGGTTCAACTTTTTAATATTAAAAAAATGGTTCTTAATTGTTTAGTGTTTAAAATAATGAGTTTTAATTTTTCACTTTGGTCCCATAGGATACCAATTATTTTGAATATGGTCTCAACCTCTCCAAATTTAGTTCCATATTTAATTTTTACTTGCACTTTTGATCCCACCGACATAATTTGTTAAATGGGTTTACACATATGCTCCCAAACGTTGTATCAATTAATTAATGCACAATTAATCACATAACCAACTTAAACCACTTGCACACTTGGTCATGTAGATTAATAAACCCAAATTAATTAAATTTGATTCGCACATATGATCCTATAGAAATTAAAAAAGTGTAATGGTTTCCCCGAGTGGAAAGTCCAGGGGAGGGGGTGAATAGACTTTAAAAAAAAATTGTGTACGCCGCGGTAAATTAAAAAAAATATGTATTGTAGAAAAGTAGTGAATCATCTCGATCGATATCTAACCCATCGAACCTTTCGTCGATCGGTTCGACGTCTATCAAACTAGTTGATGTGTGAAAGCGGTTAACCCGCGGGAAAAATCTTTTGGAAACAAACTCAAGAGTTTTTACTCCCCGATCACAGTAAACCATCATCCGGACCGATCAGATAACCTAATGTGCAAATCGGATCCCGTCAAGTGTTATGCATGTTGTTTAATAAGAGTGGTGTGCAAGATGTAAAATTGATATACAACACATAATTTTTATAGTGATGTTTGAGAACCTCCCACGCCCTTTCTCTTCCCATCACCGGGGACTCACTAACAATAACCTTAGTTTAATGTGTTAGGAAACACAATACAAACATATGTTTCATCATTTTCTCACCCTAACAATCCGGAAAAATAGCCTAGAACTTTTAACTTATAATCTCGCTAACAAACTAACCCTAACAGATCTCGTTTGAAAGATTTGTTGTTTGTCCAACTAAATTAACCCTAACAAGTGTTTAGCCTAAAAGCTAAAAGAGATAATTACCTTTAAGAGGATATGGAATGAACACTTGAAGATATGCCTTGATGTTCTTGGTGTTCTTGCGAAATGTAAATGGCTTGAATGCTTGATAATTTTCAGAATTCAACTCTAAAGGAAAGTTATCCGACAGAAACTTGAGATCAAAGAGTCAGCTGGAGAGCAATTTGAATCTCGTGACTATTTTTAGTAGGAGGGCATGTATGAAGTGATGTTTGTAGGACGAAGCAGTGCCTTGAGCGCAGAAACTTTGTCCTTGTTGGATTTATAAGACGTAAACCGTAATACATGCCGTAAAATTAAAGTTCACCAACAACGCGTCAGTTAATTGCATAATTAAATCAGTAAACGTAAACAAAATTTTTCTGACAATTGCATACATGGGATTCCTCAACTATGGTATCTATATAGGGCAATGCTTTTACTAATTTGCACGATTCTTGCCCGGCGTTGAATCCACAGAGATGAATTTGCTAGGAAAATTCTAACTTCAGAGATTTTATGGAGAAATATGAATTCATGTATTATGAATTCCCAAGAGCTCATATATATAGGAAGAGTATTGGCTAAGTCTGTTAATCTAATTAGGAAATAAAATCCTTTAATCTTTATTTAAATAAATCTCTTAGATTTATTTCTCACATATAAATTTCACTTGATTTAAATTTCATATATGACAAAATCTCTACGATTTGTTTCATATATTAAATCCTACAATAATATTCCAAATATTATTATTTGGAATTTTATTTAATTAAATCCAATTTAATTAAATATTAATAATAATTAATTCAAATTAATCTATTAATTTTTCTCCATAAATTAAATATTAAATCTAATTTTAACATTTAATCATATTCTTCGCTCAACTATCACGCACATGCATAAGTGATGCATTTAATCAAGCCATATCTACCCATGCGGGTCCAAAGCGTGGGTCATGGTCAAAAGTTCATCACTCCACACATGTCGCCAAATGATTGACCTCAAGTCGAGGAGTATCGCATCGCTCCCCACTCAACTTAGAGACACCGCGAGACACATATAGGGAAATACATCAAAGCGGTTTTCTCGGATGGGTATATCAATACCTCTAAGGTATTTGTGCATCCATCATGAGATACTCAATATCTGCGTAAGAAGTGAGATCTTACTACACTCTCTAAGAGTAGGACGCGATCGCACACCAATCTCCATTTCATCAATATCCCATTCTTGATGATCCTTGACGGCTATTTGAGAATCATGCTTAAAATCATCCGAGATTCTCACAACCTCAATACGTGCGAATGACTCATGGGGAACACTTCCATGAATAAATGCAAACAATCAAACATAATATTCAAACAAGTGTATTGTCATACATTTAATATTAAATGAACTATAATATTAAATCAAATGAATATCATCGAAGATTATGTCCTTACAATAGAATTGTCTCAGTAACACTAACACCAACAAATTCTTTCTAGTTGTTTGACCTCGACCGACATTTCATTTTTTGTCCAGGATCAAGACTTGTTGCCGACTTCTACCGGGCCTTGTAAAGATTACTAAAATGGCACTATCCGAACCTTTTTTGATCATTCTTGATTTGATCCTAAAGATGACTTGTTAAAGTATTCTTCATGAAGACTTGAGCGCTTCAAACTCGACTTTCCGAACCTCTAATCATCGGTCAACTTTTCCTCTAACCTTTTCTCAAAGTAGTTGGCGTAGCATCGATCTTAAGACATTAATAATATAAACTGAGTTCAAATAATCTTAGGGGAATGATTCGAGATCTATTAGGCTAGATTTAAATACAAATTTAATTCATTAATTATTACTAGCATGCTTGTTGTGCAACAACATATCATGCATATGTAAAACCTCTGGCATCACTAATCTAGTTCGTGATGTTTCGGGATGGCAATGAGCCAGTGGGACGGACTAACCAAAGGACTTCCCATTCCTTTAATTAAACAATAATATTGAGGTTTGAACGAATTAACAAAGGAAAAAAATATTTGACCATGTGGATTTGCTAATATTTCCGGTACGTGATTGTATGAAAATTCTATTTATAGGAAATTGTGTTCAAATTTTTGTTTTTTCAATGTGGAAAAAACTTTACTTGGTCAAAATTGAATAATATTCTTTTTTCATCAATTAAAAATATATTTACATTTTTGAAAATAATTGAATTCAAAATCAAACTTGAATTTATAAATTCTTGTATTTATGAAAAAATAATATCTTTCAAAAGAAAAAAAAATCTTTTTATATTTAAATTTAGAAAAAATTTTGTAAACCAACATAATTTTTTTAAAATAATCTTTAAAGTATCTTCAAAATAACAAAATTCAAAAAAACTTTTATTTAGGATCCATAAAAATTATAAAACAACATAATGTTTTTAAATTTTTAATGTAGGTAATTTATTGCATAGATTGGGCCTTTAGAGAATGATTGGACCTTCTAATGATATGATATCTAAATTGGCAAAAGGTAAATTTTTTTAACATTCAATTATGTAGTTTTATTGTCATAAATGTCATTATTTATGTTTATTATCTGGCCATTGGGGAGAGGAATTTATCAATATCTTTTTGTCCTTATAGTAAATCCATCTGGAAAAATTCCACTTGCAAGATTTGGTATTACATTCAATTTCTGGTGCTTTTTTCGTGTTAAATCTTAGCAATCATAAGGATATTACCCCGAGATAAAAAAGTATTGAATCTACTCTGAGCTACCCATGATGAACTCGCAATAGATTCATAATTAGCGTGATCAATTACGAAGGTTAAGAGAAACATTTGGTGAATTCTTAGCGAAGGTTATTTATCCTCGTCCTAAAGGCATCAGTCATGCACTAGTGTAATCTCTTGGTCCAAGACAAATCAATCCTCGACCTTGCATGGTCCCATCGCCGATGGTTGTTCATTTCCATCTAGGTAGAGTGAATAAGTACTTTTTGAGTACACAAGGAGTAATTTTAATCTGCGTGATGCAGATGAAATTCTTCTGAGGTGGCGTCGCGAATTATTGGCAGTTATCTTGAGTAAATATATATAATTTAGGAAATTTAAGCGTGATGATAAACAATTTAAGGAAAATAACTCGAGAAAAAGGTTTGATTATGACACGGTATAATCGGCAATCTCCCAACCTCGCATTTATATGCACACAAACAAATTTTAACGTCTAATGTCAATATACTTAATTTATCCCACTTATACGCCGAGGTAATTTACTGGAATGTCTCAGTAAACTTTGTCATTTTATACTTGAAATTTTATTTTATTTTTAATACTTAAAAAATGATAAGATGTCTTTTCCTTTAATGTATTTTGACTCGTGGCTCTTGGTTCTCTTATGATATTTGCCCAAAAAAAGAACAAATTTCTAATACCGTCTAATTTATGTATCTAAGATTATTACTATTTTCTTCATAAGATAAGGATCAATACATTGAACTTTTTTTGCTTTTATTTTTACATATAAAAAAAATAAAACGATTGTATTTTTTAATTGAACAATTTAAACATTTTTTCCAGGGTTTATATGTTTTTTAATTAATGCTGGGTTACTAAGTTTACTTATTAAAAAAAAATTATAAAATTGTTTTCAAAAGAAATTTTCATCGAAAAATCATTTTTAAAAAACTTAAAAATTTTTAAATGCGAAAAAAAATTAATGTTATAAAGTTTTTCTAAATAATCTTAATAAAAAAATTAGAATATTTTATAAAATGTTTAAAATTTTAAATGTTATTCACATTATCATCTAAATAAAGAAAAAAAATTATTATATTTTGTTTATCCTTTAAATTTTAAATTTGAACCTACTTTACTATAAAAACTTTGGTTCCATCCAGTTTTTAATGGACCATTTACAAACTTGTTTTAGTTTTAATAGTAGAAATTGTTGCACATAGTTAAAATGGGATAAATTCCAGCGTCTATTTTTTTGATAATAACGATGATAAAAATAACTTAAGCATATCAGCAGAATTTTTTTTTTTCAAAAATGGTATAACCTTTTAGTCTTGCTTTAAATAAAATAACTTATATACCCGACTTAATCCGGGAGAAATTTATATTTTTAAAAAATATAGAAATTTTATTTCATAAAATGATAAATTTATTTAAGGAAATGTTCAATAAGAATCAAGTCCAAACTCTTTTTCCAAATGTTCAAAAAAAAACATTCGAGGTTGTGGAGTATATATATAATTTTATTAATTATTTTTTAATTAAACTAATATTGAGTTTCCCTATATATTTGACCTATTCTAGTGCATCGGTGACTAAATGAGTTAATTTGGTTTCTTAACTAATACATCAGTCGGCTAATAGGTTCGACTGATCCTATTACATGTGTTTTTGGAACTTACATCAAAATTATAAATTTTTTAACAAAAAATATATTTTCTGTTGAAAAATAATTTATATTAAAATATGTAACTTGTATAAATCATTATGAAACGAAAATAAAGTAAGAATATAACAAAGTCGTCATTATACTAATTTTTTAAAATTATAAAACAACATAATGTTTTTAAATCAATTTTATTGTGTACTAAAATATCAAGTTAAGATATTTAGATGTGGCTAATGACTCTAGTTACACAAACAAGTAATTAAGAGGTGTATGTAGTATTTATTGCATATGATTGAGAGATAGAGAATGAGTGGAATTTATGTATGAGAAGTAAATTGGCAAAAGGTTTGGCATGACATTCAATTCTCTAGTTTTTTGGGTCATAAATGAGTCATGTTTATAGTGTGGGGGAGAGTGGAACTCACTCTCATAGTTTACAAGTACAGTAGGCTGAAAGTTGGCCTGCAAAACATTAAATGCTAAAGATTTGATTTGATCTGTCTCTGGAGTTCACGGGAGGTCGCCCGAGGTTTGGCGACCTCATAGACCTCGCTTGCACGTCGATCTAGATAATTCCCGGATTTACAGGAATTTAGTCATTTAAGTACTCTGAGCGGTCAATCACAGTCGTCCTTGGCCGATTTATCTCTGACCCAGGCATGGTCCCATCACAGTTAATGCTCTGTCCTTGGGATCAGTTGAGGTCATCGAGCTCGCGGCAGATGAGATCGCCTGGAGGTACCTCGCGCTATGCGGTGCGAGGTGTTATACTTAGGAAATTTACGCATCTCTTTAAGACTTACAGCTTGTTGACACGTGGGCTCGGGCCCACCTCGCATGATATGCACACAACAAATTTAACCAATTTCAATATACTTAATTTATGTATTACGTACTTACTGAATTCTCAGTACAACATCATTTTATGATTGAATTTTTATTTTTATTTTTGTACATATAAAAAAATGATAAAATGTGTATTTTTAATATTTCAAGATGTGCTATAATATTTTTTTCTAAAAAAAAAGAAGGTATTATGTACATCATGTTTACCGTACAATATTATTACTATTTCTTGTAAAAGGATCAATACATTACCGTACACCACTTTTCATCGAAAAAAATACTTTTTTAATTATTTAAACAATTTTTTATATTTTTTAATTAATGTTATAAGTTTTTTGTAAAAAAATTATAAAATTGTTTCAAAGAAATTAGAATCATTTTAAAAAACTTAAAATCATAAATAAAAAATTATTCACATTATATCTCTAAATAAATAAAAAAAATTATTATATTTTGTTTATGTTTTAAATTTTAAATGTTATTCCAATTTAATTAAAAGAAACACTTTCTCCATCCCTCTCTTATTTGAACATTTACTATTTGCACGAGTTTTAATGTAGAAATTGTTTACTAGTGTTAAAATGGATAAATTTACTTTTTGATAAGGGTTGAATGATAAAATAATGACATTGTGTAAATTAAATGAGACAAATTTGACTTTTAATCTGAGAAATATAATGGCATATAGTGTAATATTGAGATGTTTGAAGAGGTTTTTAAAAATGATAAATTTATTTTATTACCTTTTAAGGAAATGTTCAATTAAGTAACAGACAAATCTTTTTGGCAAATGTTCAAATAAAAAGCGGACGAAGGGAGTATATTATAATTTTTATTAATTATTTTTCAAACAATTTAATCATTTTGAAATATAGAAGTTTTATATATCATACTTACAATGCAGACAAATATAGAATTTATCAAAATTTCAGGATGATATCATTTTGTACTTTAATAATTTTGGTATAATGAATTATCACATACTACTAAAATATCGTTCACACTCAATTTCTCATTTAATATGTTGCACAGTTTTTAATGTAAGCATTGTTTATTAATTTTTGATGGGATAAAGTAATTTTTAGTTGACGGTATTGTAGACATCTCTACTTTATTATTAAATTAAATGAGATAATAAATTAGTTTTTAGTGTGATAAAGTAATGACATGAGATGTAATTTTTGAGATGTTGGGAAGAAATATTTGTAAAAAGTAATGTTGTTTTATTGCCATTTATGGAAGGGCAAAACAAGTATGGAATGGACCATAATGAAAAATGAGAGAGAGTGTGATAATTATTTTTATTATTTAATCAAATTATACCTATTAATTAGAATAATGTAATAAGAAAACTTATTAGAAAAAAATAAGAATTTTTTTTAAAACAGAATAATCACTATTTAAAAATTAGAATAATTTACTATACATTTTCTTTAATAAAATATAAGAAAAATAATTAAATATATGTGACATCTTTTTCGAAACTTAATACCAAAAAAAAATAGTTTATTTTATGTCGATATTTTCCAAGATTTATAATTATTCTTAGGAATTTTAATCAATTCAGAACTTGAAATATAGTAAATCTATCTATGAGGGCTTTATATTTTACTATCTGTGAGGGCTTTATATATATGTATATATTGATTCAGGGCATAAAAAATAGAAAATTATCTATTTGGACCCCAAATGTAGAAACTATCAATTTAAGACTCAGAAATATTAAGACCATATTTGACATCTTTTAATTCTTATTTATCCATTTGTATTTTTATAAATCAAAATTCCTAAAAAATGATATTAATTTTACACGAGTGAAAAATAAAATAAAAAGTAATAATGAAAAAATAATGATTATATAAGTAAATAAGGATACACACTTTAAGATGTCAAACAAGTTCTTAATATTTGTGAGCCTTAAATTGATAATTCTATTTTTTGGGTCTCAAATTGATAATTTTCTATCTTTTCAGGTCTTGAATTGATAGCAAAAATATTAAACTCTAAATTGATAGTTTTATAATCTTTCAGAACTTGAATTGACATTATCATTTTATCAATTCAGCACTGAAGTCATTTTCAAATGCCTTTACCAACGAAGCTAATTTTGCATATTAGACATGATACTGCCTAGCACAAAATGGTCTGGGTTTTAGTCTCTCATCTACAATGATTTTTGCTCATTCTTCTAGTAAATCATTTTGGTTTTAAAAATTTCCTTAATTGTTTTATATTTAATTACATAAAGTATAGAGTAAATAATCTAAATCGTTTATGAACATATTTAATTTTTTTATACTTAGTTATATAAAATATAGAGTAAATTTTTCTATTTTTTTAAAATTATTTGTTTTTTAGTTAAATAGAATGTAGAGTGAATTTATTGTTATAAAAATATAGGCACAAAAATTAGTGTAATTTTTTTTTTATAACTTAATTAAATAAAATGTAGAGTAAATTATTATAACTTAAAAAAAGGTGCAAACATAAAAAATAATTTGTTCTTATATTTAATTATATAATATAGAGTAAATTACTCTGATTTTTTAATTTATATTAAAATAAAAA
This sequence comes from Stenogyne calaminthoides, assembly GCA_037126765.1. Taxonomy (NCBI): domain Eukaryota; kingdom Viridiplantae; phylum Streptophyta; class Magnoliopsida; order Lamiales; family Lamiaceae; genus Stenogyne; species Stenogyne calaminthoides. Next base: position 7,033,401 of record JBBCBC010000015.1, read on the forward strand.
ATATGTATAAATCATTGTAAAATAAAAAAATTGTACTTTTTATAAAATTTATTTAAATATAATAAAAGTAATTATAATCTAATAAAAATTGGTAAAAAAATTAAAAATTATTTATTTTTATAAAATATATTGGTAAGAAAAGGTGGAAACTGTGAATTATGGATCCTATGAGACCAAGTCTGCAAGCTCAATACTTCTGTCGTTAAACCCCGTTAAGTTTGGGGTTAAAAATATAAGTTTCATAACGTTTGTGACCATATATGCAAGTAAAATTTCGTATAGGACTAAGCCTGCAGAAGTTGAGACCATCTTTTTTTTTTGTATGAAGGATTTAGGGTGTGTTTGCAATCAATATTAAATAGTGAAAAGCAATTATAAAAGCTATAAGTTGTGAGGGGGCAACTTTAAAAAAAAAATGCTTTTGACCCCCTCACTAGAAGTTGCAAACACCAACTTAGTATAACAATGACATAAAATGACATATTTTTCACCTGTATATGATGAGGTCAAGGGGGTCACTGGGCCCCCCTGACCCCTCTGAAACGTTAATATATATATAAAATAAATTATTAATCTATTTTGTGGCCAAGTAGTATGAAGGTGTAGTTAAAAGACAAATGTTTTAGCGTTCAAGTCTCAAGCATTGCGTTTTTTTTAATTTAAATTTCAAAGTGTAGCTTTTTTTTCCATTTTTTTTTCATTCAAACTTCAAAGTTATTGATAGTCGTCTTGTTTGGAAAATATTTCATGGCTGTGTTGACTGACAACTAAACAAGATAAAATTCACCGTGGCGAGCACAATGTAATGTAAACTGACAACAAGGATTTAGTAACCCAGTTCGTCAAGATTGACTAAGTCTGGGGGTGTGCCAAGCCAGAGTTGTATTATTAGTGATTTGAGGATGTGTGGCGAGCACAAGTACAATGTGACAAGCACGACTGATATGTGGAATGGAGAGCTGATATGTGGGTGATATTAGGGAAATTTCTCAACCCTTTATCTGACCTCTGAGGGTCTATTTATAGAAGTTTGATAAGCATGTGTTGTCTTGGCAAGCACGAGCTGATAGTTTCTCGTCATGCAAGAGTACATGTAATGTTGCCACGCTTCCTACCACGCTTTCCTGTTGACATTTGTCTTTGCTTGCTTGTGAAGGCTTTGACTTGTCGCCCAGGTGGTGTTGCTTAGCAGGTGGTTTGGTCTTGTGTTCGTCGTCGCGGATTTATCTTCTTGGGGCTAACCTGCTCGCCTTGGTGGGGCGACCACAATTTGGTCGTGTGGGGTCTTGCCTTGTGCTCGCCTGGATGGTGGGCACAGTTGTTCTTTGTTAATCTGTTCGTCTTCGGGAGAAGTGCAGGTTCTGGTCGTAATCAGTTCATGCTCGCCTGAAGGGTACAGGAGAGCTTGTCCAATGTTGGTGAATTACGAGGCAAAGGATCCACCTATGATGGAGAGAAAGGTGCCCTGCTTGTCCGGGGCTCTTCAAATAACTGGAACAAGTTCAGTTCGAATAAAGTTATGATAGCATCGTGTTCGCCCCATGCTCGTTGGCCATGTGTTTGGCTCTGAGGCCCTGTTTTGGTATTGTCCTTGTGCTCGCCCAATTGGGGCGAGTGGTGTGGTCGTGTTCTCCGAACTGGGGTAGCCCGTGTTCGTCCATCTGTTTATTTGGTGGACACATGGCAGGTGGTCTTTGACTGGTAGCTGATCGGTTACAACAAAAGTGTGCCCTCTTTTCCCGTGTAAAATTTTTTACTTTTTATATACTTTGTTGCTCAATCTAAGACATACTTAAACTTTATCCTTCAGATGAAAATATTTAGTTCAAATCATTTTCGAATATATGTAAAAATTTCGAAAGTGCATCCTAATATAAATTGCGCCCCCCAAACCCCCCTCCCTCCCCCCAACGAAATTCCTGGTTCCGCCACTGATTGTGATCAGGGGCGGCGGAAGTGGTGTCACCGCACAGAGCCCCTTTCTGATGAGGGCCCTCAATTTATATATATTTGTTTGTTTATTTAGTATTTAGAAGGTTTGAAGATTATGACAAATTCGATAGCTAGATAAGTTGGTTATTTCTATCCTTGTAGGATGAGAGGTCATGTGTTCGGAACTTATTTAATTTGCCCCTTATTTTCATACATTTTAAATCCCCTTTTATCCTTTTATTTTTCAAACCTATTGCACATTTGATGGAATTTAGCCCCAATCCCTTATATACTTCAACATTATCCCATATATTTCTCGACCCCACCCACATTATAAATCTATAAAAAAAATTCAAACTTATTTATATAATTTATTGTTCATTTTTTATTATTATTCATATTAAATCAAAACACAATTTTTCGCCTTGAATTAATCAAACCACAACCAAATCTGTACATAATCTTGATAAATCATGCCGTCGTTTTTTCTACTCCTTCTTCTCTTATTATATGTTTTTGTCTCTTAAAATTAATCTTATGCATCTTACACATGTTTGTTCATGAGAAAAATTGATAAACGCTCCTTGAAAAAATCATATTTGAAAAAACCATATTTTTTTAATAAGTTACTTTTATTTTATTTTTATAATTTATAATTTTCTTCATATTAATAATTATACATTTTATTTTAATGAAAAATATAAAGAGTCTTAAAAAAAAATTGCACCGGGCCCATAAAATTTTAGAATCGGCTCTGATTGTGATCATCTTATAATTTTCATGATCATCCATATTATATGTTATTTGGTTGGATATTTGTTGTTCTTCAATACGTTGTTGTCGCAACTCCTTCTTGTATGCGTAGTCACCATAATCTGGTCTTCTTTTCTTTCTTGTGCAAGATTTTTTCCTACGTTGTTGCCATATTTTGTATGATGTGCGTGTTTTCTTTGTTTCCGTAAATTGTTTCATGGGCGCGTTTATGGTAAAATGGGAGAGAAACTATTCCGACCCGATTGATTCACGAGAATTTTACCGTTTTCCCAAATAACGGAAATTGAATATGTAGTATGACCTAGGGATGGATTCACGATTTCGTTTTAGCGGGGCGAAATTTTTCATTGAATAAAGGTGGTAAAATTTTAATATTCCAAAGAGGGGGAAATAACAAAATTTTACGATTTTAAAGCATAAAATAAAAAATTCTACATATATAGTATAAATTTTTAATTTCAAAGGAGGGCGACCGCCACCCCTATATCCATCCCTGGCATAACCCATAAGCCAAACTCTAATCTCAAAGTAAACAAAAAAGGGAAATTACACTAAGTCTTCGTTTGGATTGATGGATTAGAAATCCATGGATTTCACACATAAATCATCATTCTTCAATGGATTTACAAATACTTAGATTTGAGAGTCTGATTTAAAATAGAGGGATTTAAAATCTTCATCAAAACCTAGTAATTTGAAATCTCCTCCTCTCTACCCCTTCACTCTCTTCCATTCTCTCTCGTCTCTTGACAATTCATGATTTAAAGTTTATGCATTTTTATCTTTATTATTTTTCAAATCAATTCATTTCAAATTCTTCTATCCAAATATAGAGCCTAAGCTAATTCTATGTAACGTGCTCGACTAAGAACACTTGTTTGAAAATTGAAAATTAATTAATTTACAAACTCATGATGATGAATAAACAATAATAAGTCCACGATTATATGCAACAAACCACAAAGAGAGGAAATTTTCAATTCAAATCTTTTATTCCCTATTATAATACCACTATAATCAATCAGTTAATGTATGTATATATGTGTAGTCATTTTATTTAGCTAACACCGTTTCTTATATTTCAGAAGAAATTTAGGGAATTTCAAATATGGATGAAAAAGTGTTGATTTTGTACAATATTTTAGTAGTGATGATAATTTGCAATGGGTGCAATGCTTGTCAGGTTTACAAAGTTGGTGGCTCTTGTGGTTGGACCACCATAAATATCACTCATTCTCGTTACAAATCTTGGGCTGCTTCTAAGGTTTTTCATATTGGTGACACCTTATGTAAGGTCTTATGAATTACATTGAATATTTTATTTAATATTCGATGAAATTTGGTGTTCAAGAAGATGTTGGTTTTGTTGGATTAATAAATTCATTTTTCTCGCAATTTTTTTAAAAGAAAATTCCTCCTTATATAAACTATTCAAATAAGACTAAGTCCGAGCCCAACTCCAAGTCTATGTGCGTATTTATAGTGCATTTTAGAACCATCCAACTTGCATGTTATACTGAAAGATGCAACTTGTTTATATTGAACCGTAACTATTAATATAGAAAATTAATTGCACGGTTCAATATGAATAAATTGCATCTTTCAGTATAATATTGCATGGTTCTAAAAATGAGAATGTGTTTTTTTAATGGGAAATACATGTTGATTTGAAAGTGTGAATATATTTTGTTTAAAGAAAATGTTGATGTGTTTGGTTGAGTATTTTAATTTTAAAATTTTGTGATTCATAATGTTGTGGTCCATATTAAGTGTTAAAATTTTAGGACTTTTGTTAACCTTGGGTGGGTAAATATATATAAAAAATGGTTTATGATAGGTGGGTTACAGAGAGATGATATCTTTTAAAATCATAGAAATTAATACAAAAGAAAGAAAAAAAAAGATGTTACGAGCTGTTGATTTCAGAAAAATAAAAATTCAAAACCATCATTTTTAGATGCATGTATTAGTTTTATTTTGATTGACAATTGATTCCTGAATAAGTCTCTTACAAACTAATTAGACCGTGTAACTAATGCACAATTGATATGGTTTAATAAAATTAATTAATAATATTCAATAAAATTAATTAATATAATTCAGTAAATATAATCAATATTGTTTTAAAATGCATTTAAAATTACATAATATATTCGGTGCATACAAAATTGTCTTTGATTTCTAATTCTCCCACGTACTCAATGTTTAGTTCTCAATTCACATTTCAGAGATTTTTGGAGTAACTTCTTAGAGAATGTTGAGTTGATTTATTGATAAATGCGGCGTAAAAGTAAGAAAATAATGAAGACATGTGAAGCGTTTAAAAAATGGTTAATTTCATATTAGTTCACAACTTTTAAGTTCATTTTTAATTTAATACTAGTAGCAATTTTAATATTTTTGTATAAATTCATCACTTCTGGTAATATTTTTGTATAAATTCATCACTTCTAGTCCGACTTACTACTTCAAATATTAATGCTGCATTTTAGCTTTATTTTTCTTTATCTTGAAAGATAAGAGAGACCTGTGTGAAACCAAAGGAAAAATATCATGATAGTCGTATTAAAAATATTGTAAGATAAATTTGGGCAATGGTATTTATACTTTAAAATATAAAGTTTAGACTTAAAATGGAGTCCCCATTAGTGGACGGTGGGTTCTGATCCCCTGAATTAATCGATCTTTAGGCCAAATACCGAGTTATTAAAAAAAGTCAGCCAACAATACACGTCTCACTCGAATTCTTTAGGCGAAATACATGTGCACCAACGTACAGTAATACTTTATAGATAAAATGCTAATCCTTATAAATAATATTATGTTGCACATAATACCTTCTCGTACTTTTTGGGTTTATTTTTCCCTTGTTTCAGAAGAATTTAATAAAAATGTCATAATTGTGTATGAAAATCAAGACCGAAAATCAAAGGGCTTGGATGGCTTCTATGGTCCAAATTCATCCCCTCTTAAAGCAGATCAAACCTTTTGTTTTATTGTTTAAAAGAAAACTTAAAAAATATCAAGGCTCCATTTGGATGGATGGATTTGAAATTCATGGATGTCACGCACAAGTCATCAGTCTCCAATGGATTTACAAATACTTAAATTGGAGAGTCTAGTTTAAAATGAAGGGATTTCAAATCTTCATTAAAACCTAATCATTTGTGAAATCCTCTCATCTCTACCCTTTCCCCCTCTCCTCCTTCACTCACTTCCCTAAACTCTCAAATCTAAGTAATTGTAAATCCATTGGAGAGTATGATTTATGTGTGAAATCCATAGATTTTCAAATCCATCCATCCAAATGGAGCCCAAAAGAACTCTTATTCACGGATTCATTCTGTAGTTTAAATCCAAGTCACGAATACTTAAATCATAATAAATGTAAGACAAATTAATGTAAAAATTATAATACCATATGAATTAAATATTCAGATTGTGAGGTGTTTCTCATATTCAAGAGCATAACAGTTAGAAGCCAAACAGGGGAAACCTGTTGAATCAACTATAACAGCAAAACTCTGTATATACTGGCACAAAAAGTATCACAAAAATTCAGTTTCTTTAAATGAATACTAATGGTCAAGTTAATAATTGAATTTGAACTCACCACTCAGGAGGCTCCCATAACAGCATGTAGACCTAAACTCATGTTTGAAGCGTTTTGGAACTGTTTACAAATGTGGCACTTCTATCGAAGTTGTCTTGCACAAGAATTCGAACTGCTTCTAACCCATTCTCGAATGTGAAATCCAACTGGAATATATATAAAAGACAATTATTTAAAGATTTATTCCCTGCTATGGTAGATAAACTGATACTTATCACAATATATGCAATCAAGTTAGTACCTCTTCCCGCTCTTCGTTGTTAAAAGGTCGCATAACAAAATTTACAGGATCCATTTTTCCCGGTGGCCTTCCAATGCCTAACAGATTTCAATCAGTGATTGAGATAGTATTTCTCTGTATAGTCGAAGTCTTATGCAAACCAGTTTTACCTAGTCACTGGTCTGCTTTTTTGTTTAAACAGTATTAGTTGTTTCACTGAAAGGTAATAGTTTGATTATAGTATTAGTTGTTTGATTCAAAAGTATTAGTTGTTTAACTATAAAGTGATAGTTGCAAAATAGTTGCACGGTATAATTGTTTTACATAAGACTTCGGTAAGATTGGTAAAGACTAAAGAGTTATCTGGTCATGGGCAATACCTATTCGCAGGCGAGGAAAATCTCGACTACCTTTCAAATGAGTTATAATACTTCTCATCCTGCAACAGCAATTGATGCAGCGAATTATTGGTATAAAACTAAAAGAGACAAGGAAGACCACTAAAATAAACTTATTACATTCTTACAGTTTTTAAATTCAAATAAGTGACAAAAAATCTGGTTGTCATATTGTATATAAGAAATCTTTCATTTCGAAAGTAAATTGGCATTTAGGAATTGATAAATTACCAGTTGATCTATACATAAAAGGGAAATAATAGACAAGGATTGAGCAATCAAAATCCATAAAAAAGTTTTGGTATACTAAATGATTGATGCAAGACAAAATGTTAGTCCGGAACTATAAGAATCTGAAAGCAAAGTCGCACCACCCTGCTCATTCTAATCCAGCATAAGTACTTCTTCCTACATATGATAACTCTGGTGCATTGAATATCACGAAGCAAGTTGTGGGAGATAAGTTTCAACGTTCGTAGAAAAATTGGTTGCAACAGAACAGAGAAGTGTAATTCTAGATCAAGACTTTTACCAATTCGCAATATTACTATAGAGTACACTTGGGTGCACCAGTTGCCACAACTGGTGAACAACTAATATTGTTCAATGAAAACAACTAATGCTGATCAGGTAAATAATTAATACTGACCAACTAATACCTTTACGTAAAAGACATACAATTTAAAAAATGCAATTGATTTGCATGGTGCAACTCAAGCATAGAAGTATTTTGTCATTATTATATGGTTCCCTGAAAATTGAGTACCAGTGTCACTGTACCACATGATCCTAACTTCTCGAAAACAATAAAAATTGCTTAATACACCCTCCGTCCTAATTTAGATTGGCCACTTTCCGTAAATAGGTGTCCTAACTTAGATTGGTCATTTCCTAAAAGGGAATTAAAGCAACTTTCTTTACAAAACAATACCCCTTACAAACAACATTTATTTACATCACATGTCACTCTACTACACACACTAAATCCACTTTACATCATTTAATACTAACAACCAACACTTTTCTTAAAGTTGAATTGACATCCATACCCCTCCATCAAATCCACTTTACACCATTTAATATTAATATTTCCCACTTTTCTTAAAACCCGGATCTACGGTAAGTGGCCAAACAAAATTAGGACGGAGGTAGTATCAAATAATTGTTGCAATAAGAGGTTCCAGCAGGGGATTCACTTTCTAAAATTACTGAATATTTTAGAATCAAAACTAAGCACTATGCATAACACAAGGTAATATACGCAACATGCAGTCTAATTTGCAATGCCAAAGATTTCCTCTCAAGCAGAACGCGGAAAAAGAAGCTTTATATCCCAGAGTCATAATGGATGATTAACAACAAAAGGAACTGGATCAGGGAACAGAAAATACCCATTATGGCCTCCATGTCCACCTTTAGGTAATAGTCTCAACTTCGCAAAAGGCAGGTCCATGTCATCAAACATCTGAAAGTTAAAAAAAAAAAGCATTAACTTAGTCCCCACAGAGTGATAAAAAGTACATCCATGATAGTAGATACTTTACCACAAGAACTTGCTTCAGTGGAATCTTATAATATGAAACAATAGGACCAACCTGCAAGCAAGTATAAATAACTCAACTATTCATCAGTTAATGAAAGAAGATTTTGAACAAATATTATGTGGCAATGAGTGAACTTACAGACTCACCACTAGCATTCATGAACGTCTGTGGTTTGGCCAGCATAACAGGAACATCTCCAATGAAACCTAGACACAAATAAATTCATACAATATTCAGAGCTAGTTTTATTTTATTTCAGAAGTACAGAAATATGCAGTAAGTTCGCTGAAAATCTCGAGGCGGCCTGCCGGCCTCAAATTTATATGTAAAGGCATTGTATTGCTCCAGGAATTTAGTGCCACTTTCCTCACTTATTAAGGTTTAGGGGTACTAATTAAATGGAAAACGATGAAATAGAACAAATTAATTTATATTTAATCTAGATTCAGGAAAACATAAACTTGAAACATATTGTCTATTTCCAGATCAAAAGCCTCAGATCCATCAATAGAAGATCTGTACCGTTAATTCTTCATGCTTATTACAAGTTCGATCCTTGACAATATATACTATACCGTAATACTGATACAACCATTTACATATAAGATACATACTTCATAATCTAATCTCCACTTCAGCTAGTTTACTCACAAATAACTCCTACAAATTTCTTTTGACCTGTTTACTGAAATAACTGCATAATTTAATCTTCGTAAAATTCATTTCTGCTTAGAATATTGGGTCTAGGACTGATTCGTTTTTCAATATCCCTATATTTTTTACTTAAGTTTTCTTTATGAAATAAGAAATTTACTGAAGCCTACTCGGCTAGCCTGCAAAATTTAGAAGTAAAAAGGTTTTGAATTGTAAAGAATGCTGTGCCTAATAGATGACTGTTTTTCCAGGTGCTCCAACATTTTGAACTTCACTTTAACATTGTCTCTATAACCGTAATCCATCTGGAAAGATATATAGTAGATACAATTGGAAAAAGGTTACATGCTTAGTGGATTAGAACACTAACACATTTATCTCAACATTATCCTTATGTGCATACACTCGCTGCAATATGGCCTTTTTTTTAAAGATAATAACCTCTTGCTTCATCAGATGCGGTATCCTACTAGAAAATGCAAATATATAACCTGACATATCAGAAAACCAGGTCCCTAACATGTAACTAATGGCAAAGTATAGGGTGAACAAGTTGCACACAAGAATCTGTAAAATTAGTTAAGGAGTGTGACTTATATTACTAAAGGGTATTAGTTGTGATAACCGAAGTGTGTGAGTTTTTACTATAAAGGGTATTACTCATAACACTGAAGGGTGTGACTTATATTACACCAGGCGTATTAGTTGTAATAACTGAAGGGTGTGACTTATATTACAAAAGGTTATTAATCGAGATAACTTAAGGACAACGATGAACAAGTTTCACAGCATACCAAACTCGTAACTAAATGGTGTAGTAAAAATTTAAATAATATAACTTGAATATCTCTTGCAACTTAACAAGTGCGATTACAGAGAAATAACCTCATTACCATCTATACTTATCCATAACAAAACTTAGAAAGAAAAAGAAAAAGGGAAAATTTATTCAAGAGTTGCATAAAAAAATGCTGGAACAACTAAAAGAAACACAAAAAATTTACACAAAGAAAACGAACCTTTTCCGAAAGTAGATTTGAAGGAGACGGCGCCCATAGAAATTCCCTCTGCTTCAGCTATATAATCAATCAACTCAAATCCCACCTGCAAACAATAAAGAACACCAAAAAACCCTTGATTAATAACTTTTACATATACTTGCAATTAAAGTAAATGTGCTTAGAATTCGCATGTTGACATTGTGGCGAGTGCCGCTGAAACGCTTCCCGGGGTTTCCGAGGCCGACGAGAAGCCATGGTTTCTTCGGTTCATCTTCAGAAACGGTAGAAATCGAAGCCATTGGATTGAGGAGTATTTTAGGGCTTTTGATGAATATCCTGTTTCTATTGATAAGTCGCCAGTGGCAAGACGAAAACGAATTGGGGAACTCAGAGAAGAGGCGGCGACGCCCAATCGCCGCCGCCGCCGAAGAACGAGGAAGTAATGCAGTGGATAGATTACTGTACATTATTTTTTCATGCCAATTCAATTGGGGTTATTGCGTAAAACAAAAAATGAATATATATCTAAATTAAAATAAAAACGGCAGCTGATTTAATTTCCAAAGAAAAATAAAAATATTCAGTAATTTAAAAAAACGCCGTTGCTGGGATAGAACCCGGGCCACCCGGGCGACAGGCAGGAATACTTACCACTATACTACAACGACTTTAATGGTATTTCAAAGTATGTTTAATTTTAATACCTGGTTACACTTTAAATGGGGTTATATTTGTAGGGTCATGGTAGTGAAAAAGAAAAAAACATGTTGCATGATATAGTAATGTGATGCAACATGTTTCGTTATATTACATTATAACAATTAGAAAAACATACGAATTTAAATATTAATAAAATAAAAAATAAATAAGAGTAAAATATGTTGGTCTCAGTTGTCTAAACATTTTGAATCTTTCAAATTTGATGATTATGTAATGGCAATTATAATGAAAGCAATGTCTGTAGAGGTTCAAAGTTCAATACTTATACGTTCATTGTTCTCTATCCGTAGGGGTAATTTCATTACTGGAATTCTTTGTAGCAAAAAGGCGAAGCCCTCGCCCCCAGGGCTCCCACCCCCGGGCCCGACAGGAATGGTGGAGGTGGTAAATCATAGTGACTCAGCGGCCCATTAGGTGGGAGGACCAGTGTCTGGTGCCCACAAGGAGCTATCTCCCACATTTGAGGGATAAAACTTCCACACTGCGGCTTATTTTATGTCAAGGGGGGTTTGGTCTTCTCTTTCACTCAAGGAGTTCATCTTTCGAAGTTTCTCAAGTTTTCGTCCTCTCTTTTGAATTTTGGATATGAATAAATTAGCTTAGTGTATACAGACTCTGTAGATTTGTGGCAAGACAATGTATACAAAATACAAACTTTAGAACACAATTTGTAGAAAAATGAGAGATTTATCCGGTTTCGAGTATTTCTTGTTGGAAGCTTGAATGCTTGAGTGTTTGTGTTCGTGAATATTCCTTGCTTGCAAAATATCCCGTAATCTTGAATGGTTGCAATAGATAAGATCATATTTTAACTATTTTAGGATTGGAATAGATCTGGATCATAAGATGTCACATCAAGTTATGATTTAAATATATTCGTCTTAAATGTTGGTCTGATACAATGTTATAGTAGACAGTCTGACAGGTTTACCTCTATACAAAGTTGTCAACTTCTCATTGGGTCATGTTAGCTAACATCAACGACTATTTCCTAGTTGACTCCAGTTCTCAGCTAACTGTTGCTATGTCTTTATAAACTTTAAGTCTTCAACTCCAACTCCATAAAACTAGCATCCTCCTCTCTCTTTTTTCATGTAATATCATTTAGTCTATCAACTTATTGTGTTAATGAACAATTAAGCTAGATTTCAACTCTATTACAAAGATTTGAGCTCTTCATCCAAGTGTTCATAGTAGACAAGCTTAATTAGAAGTCAACTTCTAACACTTGGTGGTTTTCCATCTTCTAGTGTTGGGCAGCTCCATAGATATGAGTTGAGTTCCCCCTCAATTAAGTATTTGTGAATTTAAAAAGTAATATATCAATTTTTTCATGATTTTAGTTGTCCATCAACACTTAAATTATTTTCATGGCTGATTAAAGCTTTAAAATAATATCCTAACAAGGTATATACTAGAACTTGGGCTTGACTTAAATTATGATTAGAATTTCAATATATATGGAATCATTATCACAAGAGGTTTATGATAATTAATGAATATTTGTCAAGGAAATATAAATAAGTATTTTTTATTCATATATAATAAATAAATAATGCATGTACTATATATATATATATATCGTGGTGTTGCATTTACTTTGAATAGAAGTCTTTAGCAGTCCATGCATGCTCTAGCATTTTCTATTTCTCAAATATTCTTCTCAAAATATTAGGCTATGTTTGTTTTTCATTGGGGAGATCCAGATAGGGGATGTGTTTCCCCTCATCCCAGCCAATTTTGGGATTTGCACAACCAGGTGGCTTAGCCCACCTGGCCACTAGACTCCTCAATTGAGTGGGAGACCCAGGTTCGATTCTCTTTGGGAACGAATTGGAGTATGGGAGTTATAAGGTGGCTTGGTGAATTTGTGGAGTGTTTGGGTGCTTGGTGTACTAACTACTAACATCTAACAACTAACTTTGTCCGATCAAAAAAAAATTTGGGATTTGCACATCTCATCTTCATCTAAAAACACATTTAGCCATATTATACACCCACTTCTCTAAAACTATCACATCTCTACATTTTTTTACACCAACTCAATTTTTCTCTTACTTTCTTTGCACCAACTCATTATTCATCGTACTTTTGTTACACTTTTATTTCATATAATCATTACCACACTAACTAACAATCATAAAATAATACATCATCATAATCATAAAGTATTGATTTTACATAAAGTTTCATACACCCCTACCACATCCAACACAAAACAAACACAGATTACTGTTCATAGGTTTTGCCCCACCCAACTTTTTTTTCTCATCCGAATTTGCCCTATCCACCTCAAGCTGAAAATGAGTGTGGTCTTAAAGTTTGGTGGCACGTATCCTTCTGTTGTCTTGAAACTTGCACCCCACAGTCCTTTAGCTATTTTAGCTCCCATAATCCCCAAAAGATATTCGTCTACCAAACTCATATGAAGAGCAAGAAGTGTTTCAGAGTCATTTTCTTGATTGTCCATAATTTTTTTATTTTTTATAACTAGGATAGCGTTGGCCCAAATCGGCAGAACGTTTAGGGGGTTTGAAAAGACATTCTCCCTATGTAAAAAATTTAAAGCAATTTTACATTCTCAGGGTTTCAGAAAAAGTAACCAAACACAAGTTATTGTGTTTACTTCACTAATTGTAGACTATAGAGTCGACAGTTGGATCTGTAAACATGAAAATTTAATTTTCTTTTGGTGGCTTATGTTGATTAGAGACTAAGTGTTCTTAGAGTCACTAAAAATGTACTTTGAACGCTTAATATGTCGCAGAATAACAATAATGTAATATTTGAAAAACAATGGAATGAAGTACTTGATAGTTTTAAACTAAAGTCAAAAGCTGGGAACATAAGGATGTTTTTCAACATTTGAAGATGGTTCACCTCTAAAAGAAACTACTCTCTTATCTTTATCTTTGTCATTTTTATCATCTTCTAACTGATTTGTATTGATTTCATATGTTTTCAAAATACTAACCTATTCATTTTGACTCAACACATCTTTAGCCTTTTCTATAGCACATATTTTTGCATCAAAGCGTTTAAGAACAGTTCTAAGTATTTTATGAACTAACCTTGTGTTGGATATAGGATCACCAATCGAATGAGATTCATTAGCAATCTCACTAATTCGTTCATTGTATGATGAAATACTTTCATCATCTTTCATTCTCAAGTTTTCAAACTTGGTTTCCAACATTCCAAATCTTGTTTTTCGAACACTTTCAGATCCTTCACAATGTTTCTGCAATCTTTTCCACGTATCTTTAGAAGAAACACAGTTAGAAATCAATTTTTAACATAGAAACATCAGTAGCAGTAAAAATAACATTAAGGGCTTTAAAATTGTAATTAGCATAAGTACACTCATCATTTGACCATTCAATCTCCTTTTTTTACTTGAATTTCACCATCCTTATCAACTATTGTTCGTGGTGGGGTCCATCCAGCAAGTATACTACGCCATGCTCTTTCATCAATGGATTTGATATACATCAACTTATTTGGTTTCCAGTATGCATATTTCGAACCATCCAAAATTTGAGGTTTAATCAAAGGAGTTAATAGATATTCCATTACAAATAGCACACTTAAAACTTTAATTTAGTATCAAGTTTATGGCTCTGGCGCCAATTGAAAGTGTGTGTGGGTGTTTTTCAGAGTGTTGTTAGAAATATTATGCAACATATAAAACAACATATAACAAAGAAAATCTTAAAACGCTTTGCAAAAGATTTCAAAATTGTGCATAGCCTTAATTCAGACTATATGAACATGGCTAAAAACTTCACTAAAATGAGTAGTGATACAAATAAGGACCTTTTACAAGACCCAAAAAGGTATAGTATAAAAACACACTTCCTTAAATAATCTTTTCACACGTATGACTAGTGATCTTATTCAACCTAACATACAAGCTACTTAGACACAATGTTGATAGGAATATTGGAATATATTTGACCAACACAAACCAAAAGTATCGACCCTCACACTCCTAGATGTACTAAACACTTAATAGGTTTTGACTTGGATACTATCTTCGAAATTCAGAGAAGATAAATTGGAATATCGATCTTGCTCACTTTTTTATGTCCAATATAGTATGTATTTATAGATATTGAACGGTTGAACCCAACTGCATTGTCTGATCTACTAGGCTTGGTTTGAACAGCCTAGAAAATCTCCACACGCCACTCCATGATCTTTTGATAACTTCCCATGTTCTTTTCAACTCACTCTTACAAAGGCAACTGCTTGACACAATAACCACCATGTCGTCAACTTGCAGTGTAAGAAACATAAAAAGGAATATCTAACTGAGTTAGTGTAAGAAGAAATGGCAAATTACTGATGTTGTCCAGAATGTTGTTCCATATGTGAAACAACATCTTCACAACATCAACACATGTTTAATCTCATCAAAATCTATACAATATTTTTCTAACATATAGTATGGATATATTGTCGGGAAAAGTATATAAAATACTGACAATATCCCACAAATCATGCGCACAAAAATAGGCTTTCATTTTTATGGACAAGAAATAGTTGTTTTCACCATGAAAATCTGGAATTAGAAAAGATGGACGGACTCCGTCGGTCATTATAACGCCCACAAATCGTGAGCGCAAAAACATGCTTTATTTTGATGGACCAGAAATTATAACTTTCACCATGAAAATCTGGAATGAGATAAATGGAATACGTCAGCCATTATAACACCCGATAATTATTGGATGAGGCTCTGATGCCATTAATGGTTATTAGTAGTTAATGTTAAAAATTTGTATATGTGAACAGTGAATTTTATCACTATTATGCATAAACACTCTTATTGTTATATATATGCACTATCAATGTTTAAAAAAAAAAACCTTCACAATTAAGATTTTTATTGTATTTCTAAAAGAATATTGAGTTATTAATTTCAAAATTATATTTTTACGTACAACTTTTGTTCTCTTTTCAAAGGAATATAAATTTTGTGACACTGTTATAAAATAAAATATCAAAATTCTCCTTTTCACATTTATCCCAGAAAAAAAAGTAGAATTATTTCAATATTGCTCAAAGTCGTCAACTCTATAATGGTCCCATATCAATAGTTACCATTGCATGCGACATGGTACATATGATTTAGGTGCACCCTAGCTCAATATTGGTTATAAATACAACCATTTTGCTTCTTGAGTTCTACAAAGCAAAGGTTTTTTATTTTTTGCTAAAAAGATCTCTATAATTGACGATCTTTTTCGATAGAAGATAAGTAGAAAATTGATCATTTTGTAAAATTGTAGAAAACAATCCCAATTTTGGCTTGAATCAACACTTTCATTAACTTGCATTGCTTCATTAATTAGTTTGAGGAACACTGTGTCAAATCATAAAACACCCTCCTTCAATCAATCCACTATAGTTTTCGATTTTTCGGGCAACGATCCAGGAACTATTTTTTATTAGCTTCTCACTCTTCAAGATCAACTTGTCACTGTGAATATCATTAAGGAATAGATATTAGTGAAGATTTTGGTTCAAATCTTTCTGATATCAATTCAAATTACAAAAAGAGACATATGATGGATTTGGTGTGTGGAGTACGCTTTTTGCAGTTCTTTTAATTATAAGGTATAATGTTTATCTTTCTTGTTGAATATTTAAGAAATTCTTGAAATTTTTATTAATGTCTTTATAAAAACACATAATTCATGTTAATTAGGGAAGAGTCTGATTTATATGAATCCGATGGTGATCTGAATCTACCCTTTTTTTTGTTTAATTAATTTAAGGTTTTTTAATTAATTCTTCACATGTTACATGAAGTAATACTTAATTAAATAAATAATTAGGTACTTTGTGCTTGAAAGGTATTGAAACAGGAAAATCAAGATGCAAGTTTTCTATCAGGGCACCACATTTTGTTAGTATTCAAGAATCTTGGTATTCGACAGTTAATTTTCTCATCAAACAAATACTTTTTTTTCTCGAAATTGAAAACCTCTACTAGAAAGCTTCCTAAATTTTTCTTTCTAGATTTGTTTCATGAAATTGATGCCTATTTCATTTATGATTTCTACAACTGCAGGATGAGCTTGAGTAATGAGAAACGGATAAACAAACAGATCTTGAATTGTTGTTCGAAAAATCGAAAACTCCAGTGCATTGAAGGAAGAGTGTTGAATGATTTGTCACTAAGTTGTTGATGTTAGTTAAAAAGGTGTTGGTTCGAGCCAGAAATTGGGAATGTGTTCTATAATTTTACTAAGGGTGTGTTCTTCTCCATAAAGATGGTCAATTAGTATAGATTTTATTAGAAATGGATATTTCGTATTTTTCTTCATTTTTATGAGTTGGTGTATGATCTATGGAGGAAGCAATCGTCCTTATATGCACGCAACCCTCCCCTTCCCTTCACCATTGTTTTTGTGGTCAATAAATATAGTTGTCAAGAACTCGTACGAGACGGTCTCATGTATGAGATGGGGTTCAACTTAGCACAAATCAACACCCATCCATCTTAAAGTGTTAAAGTATTAATGTACATATTATGTTTCTTCTCATCCGATTATCTCACGCAAATGTGTCTCATATAGTTTGGTTTTCCACCGCATCAAGATGTCGCCGAATAAATGTTGTTCAATTCATGGCACACATTTGATTTAGAAAACCGAAATATCCACAGTAATTTTGATTTTAAGAACCCACAAATCTTAGACACTTGTGCCCAATTTCCGGTGGGAAATTTCCAAGTGACGGCGAGTTGGTGATACCGTAGTTTTTTGTCATCGTTGTCGACTTTGGGTGGAGGAAAAATTAGAATACACATGTGGGTGATTTGGAGGCAGATTACAGTGGGGGAGAACGTAATGTAGATTGAGACTGCGTCTCAAAGAACATGAATACTCCCGGAAAAAATAATAATAGTATTCAAAGTCTAAAGAACAATGACTCATAATACTCTTATTTATAATGCTAGACTCCAAAAACCCTAACTTGATCCTCAAGAACAAATAAGATAAACATGAAAAAAAGAATATTCTACTATAACATTGTAGATAACTATCATTTGGAATTACTGAAAATAAAGATAAATATGGCGAGGCGATGAATCATTACGCATCATTCAGAGTATTTATCTTCTCTCAATCTACATCATCTAAAGCATACAAAGTCGAATTTATAAATCCTTTGTCTTCTTCGTTGGTTAGGAACATTGAATCTGAAAAGTGATTTTAGGGGAGAGAAGATATAAAAAATTGTGATATAATTAATTGGAAAGAAAGAAACTTTTTTTGATAGGACTGGGGAGAGAGAAACTTAAATTAATGATGAGTAGGCTATGGGTGTGGGAGAGTGAATCTAATGAGTGAGGGGCATTTGTGACTCTTTGTCTATAAAATTTTGTATCTATAAGTAAAAAAGAAAAAAAAATGGATTATAGTAGGTAGCAAGTGGATTTCACTGTTCCGTAGTTATTAGCAATAACCCCATTATTCTTGTTTTTTTTTTGAAAGGCAAAGATGAAATATCATTACAGAGTATAAAGGGGTACTCTAATCCCGAAGTGTGCAAATACGACAACTCAATCTAAAGTTTAACGGGGAGACAATCAAAATGATGATGTTCCCAAGATACAAACGGGGCATAAAAGGATAACGGGTAGTGTGATCTAATCCATTTCCATGAACAGAACTTAATCCCATCTAAAAGTTTCTCCAATGAGTAAATACTTTCTTTGAACACTATCCCATTTCTGGACTTCCAGATCTTCTAGATAGTTCCTTGTCAAAGAAAGTATTTACTCATTGGAGAAATGGTCCACAAGGGAAGTCGAGTAAGATGCAGACTTACCCAACCACGAAGCAACAGCCTCCCAGACAAGAAGAGAAAACGGACAAATAACAAGAAGGTGCATCGAAGACTCTACCGTAGATGAGCATACGGGACAAAGTGTCGAGCCAACCATGTTGGGGAATGATTAGCACAGATCTATTCGGGGTGAATATTTAAATACAAATTTAATTCATTAATTATTACTAGCATGAATTAATCCTATATTAATTCAAATAATAATTGCAACAACATATCATGCATGTTGGTCCCGGTGTAAACGAGTCTTACACGTGTATGGGGGGGAATACACGTGTTTAGTGATTTTAAAACTTTTTTTCTTCGAGGTCACTTTGGGTCGAGATAATCTCAAGATTAGGTTTCGAGAAGCACGAGATCGCTCGAGTCAAAGTCTATCGAGGCAGTGATCTGAATCGCTTTAAAAACCTCGAGATAATCCCAATCGAATCTCGAGTGTCGAGATCCCGAGTTGTTTGGATCAGATAACTAGCTTATCGAATCCTCGTAAGAGAGTTCGGTTTGATAACTATCTCGTTTCTAGCTACTCGATCGTGCGTAATGGTTGGCCCTTAGATTATACTCGTTTTAAGCTTTCTTTGAAAAAACCTTCCCTTTATGAAATAGTGATTAGGTTGTGATTCACTTATGCAACTTCATTGGATTGATTCCAACCGAATATCGATTGAAAAGTATGCTTTCAAAATCAAGTCAATGCTGTGAGTTAAGCATACGAGATAAGGAAAGAAATAAAGAACACAAAGAGTTATAGTGGTTCGGAGACTCAAGCTCCTACATCCACTCTCTCGACTTTTGGAGAAATTCACTATCAACTTCGAGCTTTCGACTACCTCGTAGTTTACTTACTCAACTTCGCCCCGAAGTTTTTTTCGACTACTCCACGTAGTTTACTTACTCAACCCGACCTTGAGTTTTTCGACTACCTCCGTAGTTTACTTACTCAATCACACACAAGCTTTGGACTACCCCGTAGCTTACTAACTTCTCCTCTAGAGTTTTCTGACTACTCCGCGTAGTTTACTAACTCTTTACAACTCTACTCACCAACAAAACACACTCCAACTACCTTCTCAAGGGTTTGGGGTTTCTTGGTTGGTTTCCAACTAGGATGAGATATCCTTTACAATGAAGCACAATGCAAAGGGTTAGGATATCTCGACTAAGCTTTGGATAAATCTTATCAATCTCGGCTTAGTAAAGTGAGCTCTCTTCAATATAGAAGCACTTGGGAAATTCAAGGTATTTCGAGTGCTTTAACTTTTGCAAGAATAAGTTTAAGCTCTTGAGTTGCGTATAAATTTCCCGTAACCTTACAAAGTAGAGGGTCACCAGTATTTATAGGCATACACCAAGGTCACTCTTGAAAACTATCCGTTGGAGAGATAGCTTCGTGAGTTTCCTCTTATGGTGTGTGAGAAACGGCTATATTTTAGGGTTTGAAACTTCCCTAACATGTTTTAGGCAATAGCCTTTCATGTAGCCGGTCTTCACTTTTTGCAGTCTGGAACTTTCGTACATCCGACATCTTTTTTCGGTTGACTTCATCCTTTGTCGATTGTCGTATGATGGTCTGATGTTGTCTTCCTTTTTTGACTTTTGTCTTGATTAAAGGTAGACACCTTCAAGCGGCTCTTTTGGTTACAAACTCGAGTTTGATATAACCTTAACAACACTTTTCGACTTAGTTCCTTTTTATGCGCATTTGAATGTCTTGGCAATATCTAACTTTCTAAGGCATCGCGTTTCTCTCGAGATTGCATCCTTGAGATAGATATATTTGATTGCCTCGGAACATTCGAGTTCATCTTGAGCTTTCAAAGACATTCTTTCGAGTCTTGATAATTCTTGTGCTTCGATATTCTTGATCTTGATTTCTCGATCTTGATCTTGCGTCTTGAGTCTTCGAGTCTTGAGTTTATCTTGACCGATATCTTTGAGTCTTCATCTTTGAGTCTTGATTCTCGATTTCATATTGAGTCTTGAGAGACTTGGTTTCATCTTTGAAACTTCGCTTTTTAAAAACATATCTTGAGTTCTTGAGTCTTGAGTAACCTATCACGAACTATATCTGCTGACTATACATTTTGCAGATAACATCCTGAATACTCTAAAACTGAATCCTGACTCAATTATCAAGATCATTCTGAACATGTCATACTCAAGGGTTTTGGGATCTTAATCAAAATCATATAATCTTTTATTAAATTCATCTCCCAACAATTTCCCCCTTTTTGATGATGCCAAAACCTATCTTGTTTACAAACAAAATAACCTATACTCGTGTTTTGGTTTATTCTATTACAAGATTGGTTCCTGAACAGAGTCTCCCAACAATTTCTTTAAGAAGGGAATCTCTTTAAATAAATAATCTCCCAACAATTTAAATCATTCAATAGATTTCTTCAGTAATGAATCCTTTTTAAATAGATCATTACTAAATACTTAAGCAATTTCTCCCATATCATCATACAATCAGTTCAGAGACATTTATTCAGCATATCAAAATTAAGACATGTAAATAAGATAATGAGATATTATCTTTTGAGCAAAATGATAAATCTTCATTGATGATAAGCATACCATTACAGATTACAATGAGATTTTTATCAACAAAATCAAAAAGACAAAATTTAAAGATTTGAGAATCTTCTCGAGTTCTTGATCTTTCTTTTCGGCTCTTGATTCGGCTCTTCATTTTTCATTTTCGACTTCATCGGCTGGCACCTCCAGGTTGAACATTCCGAAAAATATTTTCTTCAGCTCATTCCTCTCCTTGATGATGTCCGGACGGTTCCCTGTTAATCCCAACTGACCAGCATACTGAGCAATTTCTTGCGTAATGGTCTTCTCATTTACCAAGCCATTACCAAGTTTTGGAGGAGGATATGAATATGGACCGGGGGCTTCTATCTGTACTCCACCTTCATCCGCAAGGTTAATCCAGCCTTGGAGATACTTTGGATAGAAGGTTAGAAGATATTCAATGAAAGCTTCGTTCGATCCGAGGCCTTCCCTCTCCATTCCTCGAGAACATCGTAATTGAACCGAAGGTTCTCTTCACTTCTTCCCACATGTCGTTGAGTTTAATGGGCATCCATTTATCAACGTGGGGCCACCAGCGTAACTTTTCGATGTTCCCTTCCTCTTGCTCGCAAACCTCCTGAAGTCACTCCTTCGCTTCTGCTCTTCGTCTATCTTCTTTCTGATCACAGAAGCTCCTGAGACCGAAGCAGCAGCTTTCTTGGCTTGTTCTTTTTGGAGTGTCTTCAGAGCATCTCTGGTGTTGAAGACTTTCTTCTGAGGTTGAGACTCAGATCTTTTTGCATCTTCATCATCCGTAATCACTTTCTGGATTGGCTTAGAAGCCTTAGCACGCTTGCTTACCGGTTGAACAACGCCCAAAGCTTTCCTCTTCATAGCGATTCAAGACCAACCTGGCTTGTTCCAACCTTAGTTCTAGCACTCAGTTTCTCTCTTGCAACCTCAAGCATGGTTTGCTCAGAAACTCGAGTGTAGATGGGCTTCTCCACTTGAGCGAATTTCAATTTATCAGTAGCTTCAACTTCTTTTAAGGCTTTGGCTAGATTGTACATTTCAGCCTCTTTCTGAGCCTTCTTCTCCAAAGTACGTGCCATGAACTTCCTGAGGTCTTCACCTTCCTTTTCCCCTTCCCGCACCGTAATTTGGAAGAAGTCCGGAGAGATTTGTGTCCATGTGATCTTGCTCTTTGCTCACTTGGCCGGATCTCTCCTGCTAACTGATCTTGCTCATCTTCCATTCTCCTTATGTGGTTCTTAGCCACAGAAAGTTCTTCAGATATGTGGGCAAACTGGCCAGAGAGTGCATCTTTAAGCATCTCTGTCATCTTGGTCATGAGCACTGAGCTCATTTCCTCAACAACAGATCTGATCAGCACCTCATTTTTTTCTCTCGCTAGTTTCACCTCTAGAAATTGATCGATTCGGTGCTTCGTTTCATTTCAAAGACTTAACTTTCTGCGTTGACTCCTCCAAACTTTTCATTCAGCTTTACTTCCATATGGGGGTCATCAGAGTGGTCGAGTGTTTTGTATCTGCACCAGTTCTGGAGAATGGCTAAGTCCTTCCATTGTCTGAGCTTGATTGGCCAACGTTTCTTCTATCTGAGCAATTTTGATCGCCATTGGCTCAATCTTCTCAAGTTTCTCCATTACGGGAGTGAGATCAATCTCAGGAACCTTCTGCACCTTCTGTGCTGTTTGATCATCCTGAGCTTCAGCATCATCCTGAGCTCCAGTCTCCATTTGAGCCTCAGTCTGTTTATCAGACAATTCAGAATTAAAGATAGTACTTTCAGTAACTTTGGCATAATTGTTAATAGTGCCAAAAGATACCTGAAGAGTGCTAGCTTCAGTCTGAGGTTGATCAGCAACAGAAGTCTCTTTTTCCATTTGAGACTGATCCTCAGCATCTCCCTGTTGGTCCCCATCTCCATCTTTGGATTTGTCTCGCCGCCGGGCACTCAACCGATTGATTTCTTCTCATTTAGCTTCCATCTGAACACTCATCAAAATCGAATTTTTCATCCCGAAGCTTTGTCCGTCTCAACCCGAGAGTTTCGGTCGGGAAGGTGTCTCCTCATTCCACCGGTCTTCCCTCCGAACGCAAAGAATGTCAAGCATCTCGGGAAGAGTCGATTGAGGATATACCTTTGTCGTCCTTAATCAAGAAAACATCTTGCGGATCGGGGTATGATTTGAGCTCGAGGGTAGTGGTCAGGATGAACCGTTCCCTTGCTCCTCCTTTCGCCTTCTTGACCTCGCCCTTCTTCCATCTCGGGCTCTACGGTTCGATAGAAGCTTACGCTAAGGGATCAAGTAGTAGATCACTCTGGAGCTCATCAAGAATATTTTGCTCTCGAGCCTCCCATTAGTGTACGAAGTTTGTGCATTGAGTCCTCGGTTTGCATCTGAGTGGGTTACGAGGCCTGGTGGCATATCTTGAGATCGACTCGAGTTGGCTCTTCCATGCGAGCACTGTACATCGAGGTAGGCATCTCGAGGTCCGAGCTCCTTTAAAAATTTCTGAGAAATTTTTATCCGGTGAAAGTGATGTCTCGAGCACCTCGGAGAAGACGCTCCTCGATCGATCCTGTGTCTGGAGATAACTCGAGCCAACACTTGTAATGGCGAACTCGGCGGTTTGCCTTGAGGTTGAATCTCCTCGGAATCCTTTGCTACCTTCGTGTCGGTGAGAACCACCAATCTTTTGCGCTTTGGAGCAAGATCCTTCCGCTTCAACAGTTTTTGCTCCTTGCTCTCTATTTTTGCCTCCAATGAGAACCTTTTTGGTTTGTTGGGTCTTTTCTCAGCCGCAGAAGGTGATTCTACCTTCTTTTCTCTTTTCCTCGAATGGCACCTTCTTTCACAAAGATGGGCTTGAAGAGAATTTTGGTTTTAGGGAATGGGGTTGAATTGGCGAAGATATCCTCCTCCTCTCTGCACATCTCCAAAATATAAGCAATTTTGGTGGCATGGTGGATCTTGCCTTTTATCATGATTGTCCCATTGACCCTTTTTATGACATTGGCTTGCTCCGTTACCATCTGAATTAAGAATTTCAGCCAGTTGAAGTCAGTGGTAGGAGATGCCTCGATCGCCGCCATCAATCTGAGCTTCGGGGTACTAATCTGCTCAAAACTCCCCGCAAGACTCATGATGCACTTGCTCACAATATCCATCAGCACACGATATTGTGGCTTTAGATGCCTCTTATGCAATGTCGCCTCAAACTTCACAGGATTCTCAGCAATCCTATCAAGGTACTCCTGCTCTCTACCCGACATATACATCGTAGGATCCTCTCCTCTATCACAGAGCTCAAAAACATCATTCAGATTTTTCGGAATTATGCACAAATCCCTCTCAAAATCGACGTATTTTGACGAATGCTCTAAATGTGATACGGTAATCGAAGAATGCATACCATTTTCTTCATCTATTCTCAAATTACAGATGAATTCGATTACCTCTTTTGCGAACTCCTAGTCTGGTCGGCTTGCGACTAGATGGGTGAGTTTAGCCAGTCGGATCATATGCAAAGCCTCCTCTTCTGGCTTTGAGTTGGTTGTGCTTTCAAGTGAGACAACGAACTCGTACCACAACTTGTTGGTTATGGCTAATTTCTCGAACAAGGTTGGGGCCATTTTAGAGATTGATTTAAGAATATGAAGATTTAGGGTTTGGAGATTTCTGGGCAAAGGGATTTTTAATTGCAGAGGATTTGGGAACGAAGGGTTTGATAAAATTTTGGCTTGAATGGCTTAAAGGGGTATATATAGCTTCGATATTGTGGATAACCGTGTTGGTTAGGTGAAAAGCAACGGTTGAGATTAATCTCCGATTAATCGGGTATACGAACCGACGATCTCTAACAAGTTAAGCCGCCAAAATATCCTCATTGGTCAATAATGTGGCAGAGCATTTAAGTGACTGTTGACCTTCTTCGGAATTTAAAACGATCCAAATTTAAAAACATTCCTCGGTGTTTAGTATTTATTGCGAATGATTCTTTGAAGTTTTACTTGAGCAATAAATGAGTCGCATGAGTCTTTACTTCTTCAGACTAATTTCCCTCTATCAGTCTTCTTCGAGTCATCGTCCTTGATAAAATGTCGATAATAATCTTGAAATCTTGAATGGGTTCGACAAGATGCTCTCGAAATCTTGACCTTCAAGAATCTGAGTTTCACGAGACTCGATTCAATATTTCCATTTTATCCCGAAGTTTCTCAAGAGAATTTCGAGAAAACTTCATGCATCCGAAAATCTTCAATTTTTTGATTTACTCTATACACTGGTTCTAACATCCCTAATTCAACCGAAAGTTCACGAAATCTTGATTCAACCCAAAGATTTAGTCAAGATATCGCCTCTTTTGCCTATCAAGATGAATTTTCTCCATCCTTATGTCCTTTTTCTCGACATGATCTCTCGATGAAGTGATGTCTCGATATCCACATGCTTGCATCTCGTGTGCAATAACCGGATTTTGTGAAATAGCAATGGCACTATTGTTGTCACAAAAAATATTGGTACTTCATTGGCTTCAACTTTATAATCCCTTAATTGTTATGCGGGCAAAAGAATCGAAAACGCAGACTTCCTCGCAGACCATGTATTCAAACTTGTAATCTTGGTTACTCTCGAGGTATGTTTCTTTGAAAACCAAGATATCAGCTTTCTTCATAGAAATTGACAAGTTCCTGTTGTGGACTTCCTGTCAATTCTACAACCTCCATAGTCAGCATCTGAGTAACCAGTTAATTCAAGGTTATCATCAGCTGGATACCATAATCCTCTATTCACTGTGCCCTTAAGATATCTTAGTATCTTTTTGGCAGCCTCGATGTGACTAATCTTAGAATTAGCTTGGTATCTTGCACATATCCCAACAGCAAATGTTATATCTGGCCTACTTGCTGTGAGATAGAGCAATAATCCAATGATTCCTCTATAATCAGTATGATTCACTGATTTGCCTTCTGAATCAGGATCCATCTTGTAGTTAGTATTCATAAGAATCCTAACTGCATTGCAATTTTGTACACAATATTTTGCAATCAGATCTCTGGTGTATTTTGCCTGGTTGATGAATATTCCTTCCTTTGATTGTTTCACTTGAAGACCTAGAAAGAAATTCATCTCTCCCATCATTGACATCTCAAACTTGCCTTTCATCAGTGTTGAAAACTTTCACACACGGTGATGGTTTGAGATCAAAAATGATGTCATCAACATACATCCGAACTAGTAAGATCTCTTCCCCATCCTCTATCCCCGAGCGTAGTTCTATCAACAGTTTTTTGACAAAACCATGGTCAAGAAGAAACCGAGAAAGAGTATCATACCATGCTCGGGTGCTTGCTTGAGACCATACAAAGTTTTTCCGAGCTCAGTAAACTTGGTCATTCTGTTTTTGAATCCGGGGAGGTTGTTCTACATAAACCTCTTCTTTAAGCACACTTTGTTGAAATGCACTTTTCACATCCATTTGATAGGTATGTGAACTTCATGTGGGCAAAGATATGCAAGAAACAATCGATGGCTTCTAGTCTTGCAACTTGGTGCAAAGGTTTCATCATAATCCAAGCCTTCTTCTTGGGAATAACCTTGTGCAACTAGCCTTGCCTTGTTTCTCACAATGTTGTTGTTTTCATCTCTTTTGTTTTTGAAAACCCACTTGGTTCCAATGACATTGTGCCTTTCAGGTCTATCTACCAACTCCCATACTTCATTCCTTGAGAATTGATTCAGCTCATCTTGCATAGCAAAGAATCCAATAAGAATCTTTTAGAGCTTCACCAATCTCAAAGATGTTCTTTTCTCCGAAAGGAAGCAAAGCCAGAATAGTGCACTCTCACCATGGAACCTTCTTGTCTTAACACCTTGGTTAGATCACCCACAATCGACTTGTAGGATGACTATCTAACCATTTCCTTCTTGATGTTCCCCCTTCAATAATATCCTCAACATTTGAGATGTTAGGTTCAGTTAAATCAGTAAACTCAGGGAACAACAGAAAAGGAGAAAGAGAATCATCTTCCTCAGGGGAGATTCTATTCAGAACATTATCGAGACATCATTTCCCCTTTGGTTGATAGATTCGAATTTGCCTCGGATGTGACCACATCTTCATTGGCATCACATACCCGAGTCCAGGCGGTGTCTGCTCGGATTGGTCACCTTTGGAGTGTTGGTTTTCTTGAGGCTCACCATCCCGAGTTCCATTCTCAACTTCCTTATTCGAGTCCGAGTCACTCCAATCATAGAATGTGGTGACTTCTTCTTTTCGTGTTCGATGGATGATTTATCTTTACATTTCGGGCTTAATCTGGTGATCCTCTTAGTGGGTTCATCATCATCATGTTCTGTTTCTTCCGAACACAATTAGATTCATCAAAAACAACATGAGGTGTTTCCTCCACAATAAGAGTCCTACTGATTTGTAAACTCGAAAGCTTTTATTGACTTCGAGAATATCCTAAGAATATTCCTTCATCGACTTTACTATCAAAAGTTTTCAATCGATCTTTACCATTATTGTGTATGAAACACTTGCAACCAAACACACGAAAAGAAAGAAACAAGAGGCTTCCTTTCATTCCAAAGCTCATAGGGTGTTTTGCCTTGACTCTTGGTCAAGATGGATCTGTTTCGAGAGTAGCATGCAAAGTGTTGGCGGCTTCAAATTTCAAAATCTTTTAGGAATGTAAACCAAATTTATCATAGTCCTTGCGCAACTTCTTTTCGTAGTCTTGTTCCTCCTTTCAAAGAACACCATTACATTGAGGGTCCTTGCGGTGATGTTTCATGTGAAATTCCATTCTCTCTCGCACAATAATCGATATGATATGATTTATGAATTGGTTCCTTTGTCGGATCGATTTTGACCGGACTCAGATTTTTCTCAATACTGAGCCTTTTCAGTAACTCTGGCGACTTTTATTCGAGTCTCTTTCTTCGAAGTAAGAATATGACCCAAGTATATCTCGAGTAGTCATCAACTACTACCAATGTGTATTTCCCGCCATTAGTGCTCACGGTGTTATAGGACCAAAAGATCCATATGTAGTAATGAACTATTCTTTCAAAGAGAAACGTCAACTTTACTTTTAAATGATGCTTTTATTATCTGTTTTTCCTTTTCGCACGCATCACAAATATGTTCTTCTTGAACACTTCGTTAGGGCAACCCTCTCACAAGAGCTAATCTTGCAAGCTTGTTCGGTGGTTTTGAAATTTAGGTGATTCATTCTTTTATGCCATAACCAATCGGGTATCTGTGGAACTTTTAGCAACTAAACATGTATCTTTAGGGAGCGAGAACTCCAATCGACAAGAAGATACACATTTCTTTTCAGATCACCAATAAATCTTAGCAATCACATGTGACCAATAATATTGCCCAAGATAAAAAGTATTGAATCTCTCTCTGATTCGCTACTCATGATAAGTCAAATCAATAGTTACCAATCCCACGTGATCCTATTTAAGGGACGAAGGTTAAGAAACAACGAACCACTGAGGTCTAATTCTTCCTTGTTCGATTCAAGAATTTATCCTCCTCAGTAGGTCCTATTCAACAAGATCGGTCATGCACTAGTGTAATCTCTTGGTCAAGACAAACCAATCTGAGCCTTACACCTCAACCTTTCGCGATGGTTGTTCATTTCCATCTAGGTCGTGAATGGCGTACTTTTAGTTACAAGGGACTGTTAATTTAATCTTCTGTGATCTGGTATCACTAAATTAACTACAGTGTAACACGTACGAATTATTGAACAGTTATGCAGTAAATATATACAACATTCAATCATATTTAAAGCATCAGTGATAAACAATTTATTTCAGTAAATAAGTCTGAAAATTCAGTTTCGATTATACAAAGTAAAAGCATACTTTTCAGTATAATCCCAACAATCTCCCACTTATACTCAAAGTCTGTTTTTAAGTATACTACAACACGTCTCGAGTAGTCCGTGAAATCTAATGTCACCTACACGAACCTAATAATTTCTCCCACTTATACTCAAAGCAGATTGGCAACGGTCTTGACACCCATTCCACTCACATGTCTCTCGAATGTATTCAGAGGCAGACGCTTTGTGAATGGATCTGCTAGGCTGTCCTCAGACGCTATCTTTGCCACATCTATATCTCCTCTCTTAACGATTTCTCGTATAAGATGTCTTTCCTTTAATGTGTTTGTTTGACTCGTGGACTCTTGGTTCCCTTGAATTTGCAACTGCCCCTAGCATATATTGCTAGACAAATTCAGAACACCATCCAAGTCCACTAAGAAGATCTAGAGCCCAATCGGTTCCTTCACTGCTTCATAAGCAGCTACTTACCCGAGTCCCATGGTTGAGTCAGTGATGCATTTCTGCTTCACACTCGTCCATTTGATGGCTACACTTCCCAGATGAAAACACACTAACTGAGGCAGATAATCTTTGGAATCTAAATATGATTGGAAATCCGAGTCCATGTAGCCGATGGGGATTGGAGTATCTGACTGATAAATCAACATTCTATCCCGAGTTCTTTTCAGATACTTCAGAATGTTTTTAATTGTCGTCCAATGCGCTTTCCCTGGGTTACTTTGATATCTTATTACCATGCCTACGGCAAAGCAGATATCCGGTCTTGTACACAGCAATGCATACATAAGGTTTCCGACAGCCGAAGCACAAGGAATACCTTTCATGTCATCTATCTCCTTTTCGTCTTAGGGAACATTTTCTTGGATAGATGGATTCCAAGTCTGAAAGGTACGAATCCTTTCTTGGAATCTTGCATGCTGAATTGTTTCAAAAACCAGTGTCTATGTATGAAACTTGCGATAACCCGATCATCCTTTTCTGGCGATCTCGAGTAATCTTGATCCCAAGGATATGTCCGGCTTTCCCTAAGTCTTTCATATCAAACTGTTTTGAAACCATGCCCTTACGTCTGATCACACCTTCACATCGTTCCCGATGATCACAATGTCATCTACGTATAGTACTAAGAATACCAATGCAGTTCCGAAACACTTTTTATACACACAACTTTCAAACTTGTTTTGATCAAACCCATAAGACTTCATAACATGATCAAAACATTGGTTCCAAGCTCTGGATGCCTGTTTGAGTCCGTAAATGGACCTCTTGAGCTTTAAACCGGGTGTTCTTGCCTTTGTTTCAATGAAAACTAGGGGTTGTTGCATATAGATCTCTTTATCAAGACTTCCGTTAAGGAAAGGCGTCTTGATATCCATTTGCCGATTTCAAAGTCGAAAATGTGCAAGAATCGATAAGAGAATACGGATGGACTTAAGCATGGCTCTGGGCGAAAAAGTTTCCTCATAATCGATCCCTTTCTTTTACGAGTATAACCTTTCGCCACTAGTCTTACTTTAAAGGTTTCAACCTTCCCGTCGATCCTCTTTTTCCTCTTATATACCCACTTGCATCTAATGGGTTTGACCCCATTAAGTGGTTCGACTAGCTCCCACACTCTATTATGAAACATAGAACCCATTTTCGCTCTCATTGTTGTTTGCCAAGAACACTGATCCTTATCTTGGAGTGCCTTGTCATATGTCCATGGGAGTGCGATTCGGTGAATCAAACGAGGACTCTCCTATTCCCATGAATCTCGGGTTGTCAAACAACCCTCCCACTATGACAAGGTCTCGATTGTGAAAGCGTATCGTTTGGTATATCATCTAAGCGATTGGCAACCGAGGTTTGCCCTCTAAGCTCATTTAAGGTAATCTCATACGGGTTTTCTTTGGGTTCTATAGTTTTCTTCCAAAATCTAAAGTGGGTGCGGATGTCCACCTTTTGATCTTGAACTATAGAACATTCACCCTTTTGTTCCTCGGGGTATCCTACAAAAACGACCTTAATTACGATCGAGGATCCAATCTCTACGGTTTCCTTGTCCAACACGTAGGGCGGACACCCCAAAGTTCTCATATGTATCATACTAGACTTTGCTTGGGTCCACAATTCTTTGGGGTTCGGGAACCGATTTGGATAGCACCAAGTTCAGAATGTAAGTCGTTGTTTTCCAAGGCATGACCCCAGAACGACTCGGGAAGATCCGTATAACTCATCATTGATCTAACCATTTCCAAAAGAATTATGTTGCTTCGCTCTGCAAACCCCGTTTTGTTGAGGGGTTCCGGGTGCGGTGAGCTGGGATACAATCCCTTCATCAGATAAGTAGTTCAAAAACTCATCGCTGAGGTATTCGCCTCCACGATCAGATCGTAGAGACTTGATACGTTTTTCCACATGATTCTCTACTTGAGCCTTAAATTCTTAGAATTTCTCAAAGGTCTCAGATTCATGCTTCATAAGGAAAATGTACCTTGAGTAATCATCAATAAAATTACTCATAACCTCCTCTTGCTTTGGTTGACATTGAACTACGCACATCTATGTAAATGATCTCTAACACTTCTTTGGCCCTATTCCCCTTGGCTCCAAATGCCATCTTGGTCATATTACCCTCCAAACATGATTCGCAGGTTGGAATTTGTTCAACTTGGAGACGCTCCAGTGAACCATCTTTCACCAACCTTTGGATCCTCTTTGGATTTATATGACCTAATCTTAGATGCTAAAGAAGTCTCTCGTTCACGCGTCGATGAACGTTTTTCTTTTCTCGGAAGCTTGATTGATGTGTTATAGGATACATTTCGAGAGTGGTGTGCACAGTTAATTTGCATAGAGATCATTCATCAACGTTCCATGATAGATAAATTCATCAACAAGAAAAATGGTAACAATTTTATTAAAAGGTAACCAAATATCTATCATAAAAGTTTAGAACCGAAAAAACTAATTCTTTCTAAAAAATTCGGAACGTAAAGAATATCTCAAAATTAAAACACTTTTCTTTCAAAAGACAGGTGCACTTCTCCCAGCGCTTCAGACTACCACTCTCGCAGATCGCCCAGTGTGATGAGGACCTCACTCCCACTAAGTTCGGGTCCGCTTGAACCCCTCAGAATGTGAAACAAACATGATTAGTGGATCCCGTATCCACCACCCACAAAATGGGAGGCATACGCCGCTAAACAAGTTTCAAACTACTAGTGCGTGAGTATTACCTTTCTTTCCTTTCCTTTTGGGATCGGAACAGGCTGACCTCGATTGTCCTACTCTCCCGCTTTCCAAAGTTTTCCTCATACTTGATCCCATGCTTCTATTTGATGTTGAGTCTTCTTGGTTTAACCTTCTTCTCTTTTCATCATCCTTATCACCACTTGATCTAGGATGAAGAGAAGATTCCGTTTTCCCAAGTTCTTTTTTCTCGCTCCACATCCTTTTCAACCAAAGTCAAAGCATTTATAAGATCCTCCACTTTAAAATCTTGATCTTCCATTAGATACTCAAGATAGCGGTGATTATAGCTCTTTGGTAAGGATTGGAGAATGAAATCAACCTTAGTGTTGAAGTCATATTTTTCGCCGAGGATCTCAAGTTCTCAAATAAAGCACCATAACCCTAAAAAGACGTCATGTCTTTGCAGGTTGTCCCTTTTTCCAATTTTAATCGAGCAATTTCTTGCTTCACACTTTGGATCGCCATATGGGTCCGATGTCCAAACATCGCCGAGATTCTTTAAGATGTCTGCGGTGACTCATAATCTTGATGAAGGCGCCTCAACGCATCTGACATATGTGCCAGAATTGTTTCCTTCATCAAACCGTTTGCCAGCTCCCATTCACCATAAATCATCTCATCCCATATTTCGGCATCCTTAGTTGGTTTTTCGGGTTTTGGTGAATCAAGTACCCATTCGGAAGATGATGCGGTTAGGGATGATTTTATTTTGTGTTTCCAACCAAAATAGTTTTCACCAAAAAGTAAAAGGTCTTTAGGTATATTCGATAGTGGATTAGAAGGTTGCGACATGATGAACTCGAAATAAACAATAATATGCATAAGCACAAAATATATCACAAGGTTCGATCACATACATCATATTAAAATCTCAAAAAATATGAACATGCATCACCCAACATCTCAAAACAGTTTAAATAAGCCACGTTGGGTGGGTCATTATTTAAACACATTCAGCAGTGTTACAAACAAGACGATTATAAACCTTTAATATCCAGATTAATAGTTGGCTCCCACTTGACCAATATAAAATTGACGGGGACTCGGGAGAAGTATATGCATATCAATTTTATACCTAAGTAATAACCATGATTAAATACGGGATTACTATTTATTTCGCTTTGATCGAGCCTCGTTGGGAGGGTCATCGCCGCCACTAGTAATAACCCACAATCATCCGTTTGGAATTCATTCATGTGAAACCTATCTTTTGACCGTCCCGTTGGGAGAATTTCTCCAAAAGAATTCACAAATAAATAAATCATGGAGGTCAAAATTAATTCAATTTTATTATCCGGAATAAAATTGTCAATTAATTATTTAAAGCATACTTAGTAATTTTGAAGTTGAGATTTTTCAATTTGGCAACCCTCATGCAAACACATTTAAACAAATTAAATAAAGCATAAGATAGCACAAATAAATCAAGCAAAACAGAAAAATAAACATATTGGGCACAAATTATCCAATTGTCATGGTTTGATTTTTCTTGGCTTGATCTTGAAGAAACATGTCTCGAATTTCTCCCACTCGTTCGTCTCGAAAAAATACTTTGTCTCGAACCGCCACGCCAAGCGGCTCGCGGTAGGGATGCACGCCAAGATTCGCCGGCGGCTGCTTTAGATACTAAGCGCCCGAGACGGGCTTTGCGGTTTTTGCCGCGCTGCAAGACGCTTTCAGATCTCGGCTAAGCAGATCTCGCCCAGCGGCTCGCCCGCGACCTTTGCCCGCGACTAAGCCGTCGCCGATGCTCACACAAATATAAGGGCCCGTCCGCGCCGTCGTCAGCTTAGAGAAGAAGACACCACCGCCTAGGCGCGTTCTCATCTCATGGCGCTCGGCCGCCGCGGCCGCGCCTGCGCTTAAGCATGCCACATACCCGCCGCCACGCTGAGTTCTCGATTTTCGCCTTTAATTTTTCGCTCTTTCGTTCCCGATCCGTTACAATTTATTTACAAAAAATAAATAAACCTCCCAGATCTAGACTAGTCTATTACATTGATCAAATCAAACAAATCCTAGTCTACTCGTGGATTTTCTCACGAGGCAAAAAAACAACCGAACTAATCGAATTAAAAACCACGGTTTATATGCATGCAAAATAAAACATTAAAATCCATGACAATTGGATACCGCAAAAATAGATCTAACAGTTCTACTATCCAATTTCAAATTTAATGTCCATTTAATTAAATTACAATTTAAAAATTGAGGCGAAAGCGGTGGCACGATACGGTTGTTGGGGAATGATTCGCATGCGAGATCTATTCGGGTGAATATTTAATTACAAATTTAATTCATTAATTATTACTAGCATGAATTAATCCTATATTAATTCAAATAATAATTGCAACAACATATCATGCATATAAAAAGCCACGTAAAACCTACGATGCGGAATCTACGGGTTTACGTGAACGTATCTCGGGATGGTGGCTTTGGTCGGACGGACTAACCAAAAGGACTTCCCAAGTATTCCCTTAGCCCTTGCTTTCGACAATCGGAATTGGAAGGATACTCGCGAACAATTAACAAAAGAAAAAAAAATAAACTTTGTTGCACCACTTATGTGGATTTGCTAATATTTCCAGCACATGGAATTGTACTTGGGAATGAACTAATCATCCCCTATTTATAGGAGGGAGGGTGAACGAAATTTGTGTGATTTTTCAATGTGGGAAAAGACTTTTCTTGGTCACCAAGAAATCTTGAATATATCTCCTATATTCTTTTTCCCATAATTAAAATATTCCACAAAAATCCCACCTCCTCTATTATGGCATGATTTTCGAAAAATATAGTGTGCAAGAATCCAAGATTTGGATCTTCTTGAATTTATGAGATATTCTTGTATTTCAAGAAATACATATCTTCCATAATATCTTTTCAAGAAAATCAAGAAAATCTTTCTTGCCCTCTATTTTCAAAAATTTCGAAATCTTTCTCATGAATAACCAAGTGGGAGATTTCTTGAATTTAATGAGATAATCTTGTATTCCAAGAATACATATCTTCATTCCATAACAAAATTCAAATAAAATCTTTCTCCCTCTTTTATCCATAAATTTCGAAAAATTAGAGGAAATATAAGCAACAATATTTATTTTATTTTAATCACATTTTCAGTTATTGGACTATATGTTGGGCTACTCAGGGGGCCTTTAGGAGAATTAAGATTGGACCTTCTAATGGATCTTGAATATCTAATATTGAGCCACAATATAATTAAAGCACATAAATATTAATTAATCTCACTACATAATTAATATTGCACTATCCATCTTAACCCATATTACAGTCAATATGGCTCCCGGTCATTATTTCCCGTGTTTAAGATTATCTAGCCCATTAATTAATTCAAGCCACTGGAATAGCTTTCCGTTAATTAATATCTTTTGTCTTTGGTTGAGGAACGGTTCAACATTATTATCCATACCGGAAACTAATTCCACTTGCAAGATTTGATATGATAAAACTTATGAACCTCCCAAGGGGGCAAATCAAGCAAGCGTCATTTTGCACACGATTCTTCAGATTAAATCTTAGCAATCACATGTGACCAATAATATTGCCCAAGATAAAAAGTATTGAATCTCTCTCCGATTCGCTACCCATGATAAGTCAAAGCAATAGTTACCAATCCCACGTGATCCTATTTAAGGGGACGAAGGTTAAGAAACAACGAACCATCGAGGTCTAATTCTTCCTTGTTGGATTCTCAAGAATTTATCCTCTTGTAGGTCCTATTCAACAAGATCATGCACTAGTGTAATCTCTTGGTCAAGACAAACCAATCGGAGCCTTACACCTCAACCTTTCGCGATGGTTGTTCATTTCCATCTAGGTCGTGAATGGCGACTTTTTTAGTTACAAGGACCATTAATTTAATCTTACGTGATCCGGTATCACTAAATTAACTCTGATGTAACACGCATTTAATTATTGAACAATTATGCAAAGAAATATATACAACATTCAATCATATTTAAAGCATCAGTGATAAACAATTTATTTCAGTAAATAAGTCTGAAAATTCAGTTTCGATTATACAAAGTAAAAGCATACTTTTCAGTATAATCCCAACAAACCACACTGGTCAACCCACGTTTTAACAGATTTTCTTTAGAAGGTATTCTGTCCCGAACCGCTTTCCATGCTGTTTTTTCAATTCGTGGTCTTGTCCTTGGATTCCACGTATGAGTTTTGGCCTTTTGGGTTCTAGATTTACTGTAATGGTGATTAGGGTTTAGCATGAGTATTTGAGAGGGCATAAATGTTGTTATTTAATTTTGATGGACAAATTAGTATTTTACATACTTTACATATCCTTTTTTATATTTTATCTCTCTTATATTACGTCTTACCAATCAATTTAGTATAATATTAATATTAATTTGATTTTCAATATATGCTACATAATTTAATAACACCCTCCCCATACTAAAATAATCTCCTCACTACGGTATTCTCTTGTATCATAAATGCACGGCTCAAATTAAGAAATTTAAGGGTCCATTTAGCACAATTTGAGAATAATAATGATAATAAGTATTATTGAAGGGTAAATCAATGTAGGCATTGTGGGGTTATTAATTGTATTTTTATTGATCGATCAGAACATCAACAATAAATATCATTTCAAGAGGGTCAAGTGAGGGTGAAATTAGGTAATGAAATTAAAATATTCCCGTTATTACCAAACAATACTAATGTGAATAAGTAGCACTCTTTTTTCGTCATGGATCGGCAGAACAAACTCTCCACACATTGAATATAGCTCTTTTAAATGGTGTCACTAGTGACATATTAATTTTTTTATTTTTTTATTTATCGTTCCAACGCCACTGCTTTTGATATGTAACAATTCATTAAAACTCGAAGCATTTGACATCTACGAATAAATATGCTCGCACATATGATAACAATTCTATAAGAAAATTTTGATATTAATGCTTCCCTCCTTCTATTCGTCTAGTACTACTATTTAAGAATACATCCAGTGGGCTCAAAGCCTACCAACACATGCACACACTCAGATAATTTTATACAAAAACAGATTAAATTTTCTATAAGCCCCCTTGTAAAACGCCAGTCGAATTATACTGAGCTGATCTCCAATGAACAAGTTCACACTGATAACTTGAATTATTTGACTCATTTCATAAATTTCAATACATTTATTTAACCTACTAAACTTGACTCGTATCATACTCTGAATGGACTCACATGCCCATAAATTAAACACAAGTTTCACAGCATGAAATTTGTTCACACTAGAGTTGGCCTATTTTTAAAAGAGAGGACTCAAATTAATACTTAAGTGGAATACCGTTTAGTGTATAAGACTGTCTCCCCAAAAGTCCTCGTAAGTCAATTAAAAGGTACCTACCGACATATAAACTCATTACTGATTTCTTGAAGTATGAAAAGAAAGATTCATAAGTAAACCACTTTACATAAGAAAATCCAATAAATCTCAGGATCAAATATAAGCATCAAAACCAACATCCTGAAATTAAATCTTAAAGTTTGAATAGAATTCCTATCAAAATTTCAGCTCCAAGAATCAAATAAGGACCTGATGGGAAAAAATAAAATATTAATACGCAGTAAATGAAGTTAAATACATCAAAATTTCCAAAATTGACGCATCACAATATTTCAACCAAAATTTACAGCAGGACCTGATATACTATTAGGATATGTACAATTATAATAAAATAAATTATCAACCCCATATTAATTTATAAAGCTAAACCACCGTGGAGATCAAGTGCATTTTCAAACACTATCAGTTGTTTCACTGAACTGTGTTAGTTGGTCAGCATTAGTTGTCTTCACTGCACAGTATAAGTTGCCTACAATTGCACCGTAAATCTGGTGTACAAGAGACTTACTCCTACCCTAAACTCTGGAAATTATCATTATGGTAGTTACTTATTCACACGCCTCAGTGATCAAATCAATATACCAAACAATCCTCTTCCTTTTAAAAGTGCCGTCTTCTGATGGTAATTCTAAACATTAGTAATATATAACATGCAAAATACACTACGGCAATGCATATATTTTGACCAAACCAAAACTGTGTAATATTCAGCCAGTGTTTCAAAGAGAAACTTACATTTTAACAATTTTTAAATGTTAATAGTTGCATCCCACAACCTAAGCATTCCATTACGTCCCCCAGTACAGATCCTCTTCCTCTCAAGATCTGATGCCGCACATCTAACCTGAAACCACCAAGAAAATAGTCAATCAGGCACCAAAATCATATCACAGTTACCCTTGGTCCGAAAAAGAGGAAGATGCAATGTGACTAGTTGGATAAAAGAATATACGGTTAATTGCATATAAAATCACAACCTTTTCACAATTGAAATCTAATCTAATCTTTTAAATCTTGGTAAACAAACCTCAATTTAAAAACGACTTTGCAATTAAATCCAACAGGCAGATTCGCTCCTGCCAGGAAATGACGATTCATTATTCGTTGTCATCCGAACATATCTAAACATGTTAATAAGATTAATTATTCATTGCCAGGTAGGTGACACGTCGTTTCCGGGCAAGAGCGAATCTGTCTGTTGGTTCAACTGCAATTTTTTTTTTTAAATTGAGGTTTCATTTACAAGGATTCAACAGTACAGGCTACATTGCAATTTTGCGAAAAATGTTATGATTTTATTTGTAATTAAGTCAAAAATATATCATCTGTGGTTCAAAGGCTCCAACAATATATCAGCCAATAGTTAGATGGAGAAATAGAATCTGCGCAATGGCCTATGAGATGCTGTAGGTGTGTAAAGTTTGTGGTATTGCAAAAGATATTGCTCTAGTTCATGAAGATATGAATTACATACTGGAGACACTATGATTGAAAACAGGTACAGAAAAGCAAATGGTATGTCTAATTTCATTTTTATAATCCAGCTTTCCCTAGATTTAGAAATGTATTTGTCTTTTCATCTCTGTTATACTGTGTATGTGTTAACGCTCTCCGAGAACAACAAAATATTATTTTAATATCTAAATAGTCATATACACTGAAGTTAAAAGCATTTCAAGAGATTAAGACAAAAGTAGGGTGAATGGGAAGGCTTCCCATGTTTAACATTGGAAGTAAAGGGCAAGTTATAGATAGGGGAAACAGCTACAACTTCGAGACATGTTTTATATCATCACATGTATAACATAACTTCTATTCAACTTTACTATTACTTTGTTATGTCATATAAAATTTGTGTGCATGATATAACATAAAAAAGAGCCTTTAAAGGTTTAAAACAGTGTTTACAAAACGACCAAAATCACAAAAAAATAATGTCTTTAAATTTTTTTTATTTTTTTTTATTTTTTATAATGTCTTTAAAGGTTTAAAACAGTGTTTACAAAAGAGCTTTGGCATTTATAACACAATAATTATTATGCAAACAAAAAGTTTCTGGATATTGCATCAAAGAGAATATGAAGGGAAAAACAATAAAACATGCAACTGCTAGGAAACTGTCTAGGACCGAGGAATACATAGGGGATGTTTTCAAAAAATTATAAGTGATTATAATCACATAGAATTGCGTGTAAAATCAAATTTAAAATGCTTCTGATTAAATTAATCATCTAGAATCCATAATCTAAAAGCTGAGAGGCGTATGCTTCTACCTGACTCTTGCTTCTCACTAATATTTCACTCTATTTAAATGTAATATCAAACACTCACATCTACTTCCTATAAATTCTGCAAACACTTATCACTTTCACTGTTAAACAATTTTTCTCACATTATTAAATTACACCGCTTCCTTGAAAACATAATTTTTGCAAACATCCCCATAGACCG
The DNA here is from genome assembly GCA_037126765.1 of Stenogyne calaminthoides. Lineage (NCBI taxonomy): Eukaryota > Viridiplantae > Streptophyta > Magnoliopsida > Lamiales > Lamiaceae > Stenogyne > Stenogyne calaminthoides. The sequence goes on from JBBCBC010000015.1 coordinate 7,073,619, forward strand.
CAAGAAAGAGCTTAAGTAGTTGAAGAAATACCGTTGCAACTGCTTTATGAGGAGTTCTATAAAGTTGCCACCCAGCCACCTTCGAACCTGTCGTAGAGAGTCCACCAAGTCTCTCTTGAGGCCGATGGTAGAGGGACATCGAGTTATCAGCTGCCGCTATACCTAACCAATGTTCTCCAGCATTTATGGACAATACCGAAGCATTATGATAAGTCAAATTCTTGATACATCTTATAGCGCCTACAGATATGAAAAAAGCAGTATTATTCACACATATTTCCCTTTCAAACATCAAAAGTTGTATCAATAATATAAAATCATTAGTAGCATTATGCTAATATATGGGTTGTTTACTGGCATTAGATCTTGATGCAGTTTTATGGATGCGAGGAAGCAAAGATATAAGATGCTTCAGAAATATGTTTGCCATGGCTTGGTGTTTCTTTTAATTATTCATTTATTTTGTCGTAGAATAAGCACACATGTTCACTTGACTAATATTTACATATAAACTAAAGTCAATCTCGATTTGGTGCAAGACATTCATCAAAATTCACAATCAAATTTATATAGTTATATTTGTGGCTAAGAGTTAGTGAGAAACTACTTGCAATGTACCTACTTGTATCTCTCCTTTCATTTCTAAAACCTCATAGGAAAACATAAACTTCTGGCATGTGATAGTTTGAGCACTAAACCTTTCAGGAAATCACGGAAATACTATTGAAATAGCAACCAAAATGGAGCACCTAAAAACACATTATGGAAAAGGAAGAAAATTGCTACAAAGCTCAAATATATTTCATGTCTTGATTCACTGTTGAGAACTTCACCAGGATACTGGAAAGAACATATATGATTGTGTCATTAACATATGGGGTGTTTTCAACTGCTTTAGGCTGTTTATTTAATCAGCTTCTGCTTTGTAAAATCTAATTTTAATCTTTTCAAAAGGCCTCTAGTTAGATTAATCACCTAGAATCTAAAATCTAAAATCTAAAAGCTGGGAAGGGCATGCTTCTAGCTGATTCTGATTTTCATTTTACCATTTACCAAACACTCAACTTCTACTTTCTACAAATTTTGCAAACACTCACCAATTTTACTATTAAGCAATTTATCTCGCAATCACTAAATTAAATCACTCTCAAAATCATAATTTTTTTAGAACACCCCCCATAGGGATTTATGACCGTAAGAATAGGCAATCATAGTACAATTGTGATCACCAATCATGAGTATTATTTATCGGCTCGGTGCAAGAATGATCAAATGGCAAGTGTACCAAATATAAAGATCAATGGTGGTTCATAATTGATATCCCTTTACTTATAATGAAACTTTTTTGTCAAAATACACACTCATATCCTATTTCCATTAAACTTGGCTGCTGGTTTTACACTGACAATACTGAGTTCAAACTTACCATCATCATTTTCCCAAAATCGAATAAGTCCATCACTTGATCCTGAAAATTAAGTAAAAATTATTATGACGGAAATATCAAAACTTTAACCCACCATAAACTTGACATTACATTCAAAAAAGGCAAAGTCTTGTGTAAACCGGTTTTACCGTGCAACTGGTTTGCTTTATGATTTTGAACAGTTTTAGTTGTTTCATTAAAAGGTATTAGTTTGATAGTATTAGCTGTTCCATAAAAAGGTATTAGTTTGATAGTATTAGCTGTTTCATTAAAAGGAATTGGTTTGATAGTATTAGCTGTTCCATTAAAAGGTACTAGTTGTTTTACTATAAAGTATTAGTTGCAAAGAAGGTGCACGGAAAACCTGGATTACATAAAACCAATTCCTCAAATAAAACCACCAGTTGCAGCTTGCAAAGTAAAATGATTGCCTGTAATAATTCCTCTATCTGCAACGGAGTATTCCACACAATTAACTGGCCCATCATGGCAAGCCAGAACAGCATCACATGTTCCTTGAGAGAGAGACCACACACGAGCAGTCCAATCATCACTACCAGTTAATATAGTGTCTCCAACCATTCTTATCGACCTGTATCCACAGTGAGTTAAGGTTACCACAATTATGGTGTGCAGCAGTATTATAAATTTTCAAATACCTGATCCATTTTGAGTGCCCTAACAGTTTGTGCATCTGCTTTCCAGCCCGAATGTCCCAAATGTTTGCAACACTTAAAAAAGGATGTATAAAGAAATCAGAATTTAAGGAGATGAGGCCAGAAACAGCACAGCCTATCAGTAATTAGCAGATGTCATCCTAAGGTGATGTTTGTTTTGGGTTTTAAAAAGCAGGTTTAGGGTTTTGAAATTTAAAGCTGGTTCTAATTCGAGTTTTAGAACCGATTTTAAAAAACCACCATTATAACACCTATAAACCTACTAACACGCTTTCCAATACAATCAATTCTCTCTCGTTATACTTTAATATATTTTATTCAATCCAATCATTAATCAGACTCAACAATAATTATAATAAAATTTTATTCACTCTTAGACATACCCATTGATTTGGCATAAAGTTAAATCATACCCTACTCAAAAACCCTAAACAAACACACACATCACTATTCATCAGGATACAAAAATCCCTAGATTTCGAAAACCATATTTTTAAATCGCTTAAAACCCAAAAACAAACATCAACTAAGTGACTGTTCACATGCATATATCAAAAGTCTAGAGAAGGAAATTAAGAGGCGTACGAATCTTTGCCTCCAGCAGCCAAGATCCCCGTGGAGTCATCATATTCCATGCAGAGAATTGCACTTGAACAACGCCCTACAGTGGCAACACATGCGTCCGTCCTCACATCCCACATCTTCACTGATCCATCATGTGCAGCTGTGAGGACACGCTCACCAGAGAGCATGCGCACAATGCTCACCTAAAAGTCAGCATAACAAACATGAACTAAAATATGCCTTTAACAAGATATCTAAGTAACCAAGACATTTCAGGTAGGAGTAAATAAAGAAATAAAAGAGTAAGTCTCTGTACACCAGTTGCACCGTGCAACTGGTGCACAACTAATATTGCTCAATGAAAACAGATAATGTTGACCAACTAATACTGTTCATTGAAAACAACTAATATCATTTAAAAATGCACCTGAGTTGCACGGTGCAGGTGAAAACACTTTATCAATTTAAAAAGCATTGTACACACAATGACGAAATGATCTGACTTATACATAAAATCCAAAAAATATAGTCTCTTAGAAGACATTATGATAGCATCATAAAAACAACACTAACCCCAAAGTTCAGGTACTCAAGAGTTTGACAGTCCCAATTTTTAATGAATAGCAACCATATGTATTTCAGTAGTCAGACAGAAAAATACTTTTCAAACAATTGATGATATTAAGTGAACAAAGTGCTTAATAAGGCAAAAACAGGACCAATAGTGCATTCATAATTATGTAGTTTTTTCAAGCAGAGAACCAGAATGTGCAGTCAACGTAAAGCATATTATCAACCCCCATGGGCCATAACTGAAGAAATAATTTCTTTGAACGGAAATTACAAGAACTAACCTTGTGGTTTGGGCTTCTAAGCCAAAAAAATACCAACTATTTTCGCAAGTTAGTAATAACCTTTAACAATTTGTTCAGATTTTAAAAATTGAACTAATGAGTGGGTAACATACGTCAAGAGATATATATAATATCTGAAGGGAGAACTTGTAATTTCAAAACATAATAGATTTTTGGTTACTCGTTCAAACTTCAAGGGTAGTTTTTGTAATATACCTTATCGTAAATTGGTAGGATGTTTGACATTGAAATAGTTGTTAGATCAAATTAGGATGATTAAGCCCTTCGAAAGTGATACATACTTATGGGGGTGTTTGCGGAAGCTTTTAAATGCTTCTGCTTTTACTTTTGATATCTAAAAGCTGAAATGTGTGCTTCCCAAATAACCGCTTCTGCTTCTCACTACATTTAAGGGGGGAAATAACCAATTTTGGCTAAATGCAGAAGCGGCCCTCTTAACTTGCTTTTATCTGCTTTCGGTTTAAACTTCAAAGCAATTTTACTCACAAACACTCCCTACTTTTGATTATACAAAATTTTCTCACAACCTCTGAATTTTAATACATAAAATCAAATCGCAAACAGCCCTTATATGGCATTAACCAATGACATAAAAACTTCCTATAGACAAGTGATGTCCCCACAAGAAAAATAGGAAACGGCCTTTGAACATCCAGACAAAAAGACCTACCTTATTTTGAAAATTAAAAACAATATAAAGTAAATTTATTATGAGGGATATGTATGCTCCAACCAAACCTGGGCATCATGGCCTTTCAGTTCCTCTAGAAGCTGCGTTGTCTGCTTATCCCACACAAGAACAAACTGGTCGTCCGATCCAGATACCACTTTCCCTCTATCAGAGCTTATAGATCTCACAGTGCTTAGGAGAGAAAACAAAATCTAATAAATGATAAGATAAGCATTTGAATGATTCAAATGACAAAAAAAAAAAGAAACTAATCCATAGCCTTTTAGATAAACTATCCCACCGCACAACCCAAAACCGATACAAATGCTCACAGATACACACACACATACAGAGAGGAGAGATAGGGCGGATGAATGATACCCAGAGTGTCCCTTCAAAGTTGCCCTCAGTTCTGAACCACGTAAACTGGGATCCCATATCTTGACCTGCAAATTTTAAAAGTAAGATAAATACCCATAATGCTCAATTCAGAATTCTACTATATGTTAATATGGTTCTCCAGTGTAAAGGTACGCATAGTGAACAACAGGAGCTTTGGTTCTGAAATAGGAAAAGGTTACAGGGTAAAGAAAAGGAGTGTGACCTCATGCCATATTTTAGTAATCCCAAAATGATATTTTGACTATCAAATACTAACTCTGTTTCGCAATAAGAAAGTCTTTACACTCTAAATTTTGTTCGAAATTATTTGTCATTTTAACTATGCTCACCCCCTTTCTCCCCAGTTTACTCCCACCTAAATCTCTAAGATACTTATAATTAAGGAGTTTTTTTTATTCTCATATCTTTCCTATGTCATAAATTATTCTTTCCTAATTCTTCAATTGTCACTCGCCCATTCCTAATTCTTCAATTCTATCTGTCATTAAGGGTAAAATTGACTATATTTTAAGTTTCTTGATTTTTTCTGTAAATTGCTAAAAAGACTAATTGCAAAACGGATGGAGTATACTATTAATTCTTACACTGCAATCTGTGCTTCCACTGATGAAGAATCCCGCATCTTCGCGATCACCGACTAGATCCCATACTTCTCGTTTTGTAACAGAGTGCAGGGTTGTGACTGCTCCAGTATGACCTCTTAGCATGCGTATGTTGGTCTGAACCTTTTTCTGCCCCACCGCTGACTCATCTTGAATAGATCCATTCACTTTTGAAGCTGAATCAGAAAAAGGGCATCATGGTCTCAGAACAATTATGTTAAAATGAAAGTACGTGAGCCATCCCTATCAGATGTACACTTAGGGTATGTTAATTAACGGATTGGAGTGGAGTGGATTTCATATCCAGTAGGGTGGATTTGATGAATAGTAAAAGGTGTATTTTAATTTTTTATATGTTTGGGAATATGGATTTCGTAGGATTTGATAAGGTAGTCTAAAAAGTATGTGTTAGATAATTGATTGTGTAACAGAAATTGTGTGTAAAGTAGGAAAGAGAGTGTGTAAAGGAAAAAAGGAAGAGAGAGAGTATTGAGTTGAGTAGATAATAATGATTAAAAAGTGGGTGATAGATGATTGATAGCGTATTGGAATTGTATTTGAAAAAAGTAAAATAGGTGTATTATATGTATTATAGGGTAAAATTTCAGAGAATTTAAAATCATATACCAAAATTCAGATAAACAAACGAGGATTTGAATTTAAAATAAAGAACGTGGGGCAAGAAGATGTAAACAAACAGGCCCTTACCGGAGCGAGTAAAAGAGACGGCTCTATCCCGGCTAAACATGCTTTGTACCCAGCTCCTACCAACACCTGATGCTTCAGAAGATTCCTCAGTGTTATTGGCTGAATCTTGTGGATTTGGAGAAGGCAATCCATATGATGATACAGACTGAGGCTTTCCGGCATAGATTCCCCAATACCCAATGCAAGTTTGCCGTATATGCGATAGAAATCCTCTGAGATTTATCTGAAGAAAACATGTAGACCAATATATAAATTAGATTATGTTGTTGACAGGGATTAAAATTTAGAAAACAGGTGCACAGTTGCACAAAAGTGTAAAGAACATCTAGACCAAAATACTGCAAACTTGCATGATATTTCTTTGGCTGTTAATTTGGGTGTTTCAAAAGGAAGCCTTTAAGAATGTTTATTCTACATCAACATTGTTACATGAACTCAGGGATACAGATGTTCATATTTACAACATTTCAGGCCAAACTGGAATTACAGAGGTTGCAAATACTGGGGAACAGCTGTAAATTATATTTTGTATATATTATTTGTGAAATTCGGTTAAGAGATATTCTTGTATAGTCATAGCTATAAATTCACGTTAAAGAGAAATTCTTGTATAGTTGCAAAGGAGATCACTTTTCCTGCTCTTCTCTATGCGAGTCTATGCCTATGTTGATGCTTTCTACTTTTACTTTCATGAACTGGATAAGTGCTACCACCATTTTCCCGGTAACCCTTTTTTTTAAATGCTAGAAACACCCAATCCTCCAATTTTCTTAGGTCTAGTAAGTTAGTGACCATATCACAAGATATCAAACGTGTGATGGTTCCCATTGGAATCATCCAGAAAATAAAATAAAATAAGTCCCTCATTCCCTTCTCCACAAATCATGCAACTCCTTTTGGTACCCTGAATAAGGAGAGGTAGGCAATTGGCATTGAGGTTAATCTATTGCATAATCATTAACCAATCACCCGTGACAGAAAGGCCTTCTTCCAACCTGCAAGCTTCTTTGAAAATTTACTCACGACCAGTTCCTAAAAACCCCTCTATGTATTTGTTGGTTTATTTTATTCAATAAAATTTGACTTTTAAGCATTTTTACAGTTACAGCATTATAGAAATTTCAACTAATAACTTGGCTTTGATTTTCAAACAGGACTCTCTCTTTGGGATAAAAAGTTCTACAAACACAGCTCCTTTTTTTTATGTAGGGCGTAAATTCTTCTGTAGATTGAGAAACATCAAGTCCTAAGGATGTCACTCTTGCAAAGTTAAGGAGATAAAACTTTATGTCAAGGCATCAATATCTGAACCACAGTGCAGACATTGGGAAAAAAAAACCATTTAACAAAAGCATACATGACTTACAATGTGCTTATACCCAATGTTATTCTTTCCTGCTATAGTTTCAATAACGTTCCACGCATCATTGTCAGGAAGTCCAAGTCCAGCCTTTATAACATCAAGAGAGGAGATTTTTCCAAACAAGTGAGTTTAAATAATAATTTTAAACGAAGAAAAGAGCAAGAAATGAGGAACATCACATTCAGGACATACCATATGTATCCCCACAATGATAAGTTGTGTTGTGACCAATGTTGCATAATTGGTTGACCTGAAACAGGAAAAGCATAAAAAGGGCTGAGTGCGGCTTATTGTAGAAAAAATTAACATATTTTATTTTCCCAGATAAAGGATTCAATTATTATTTGCTAGCTGGGTTCTGGGGATCCGATTTATGTAACTAATTTCACAAGTACACTTTCTCTACAAGAAAAAAAGTAGTAGTGTAGGCAACCACTGTCAACAGGTTCCAGTTTAAATCTACTGGATCCATCCATACATAACAGGATAGACAAACAGAATGGTAACAATTTTTAAAGTGAGCATATTCAGTGATTTTTTTTTTTATAAGACAACTAAAATTTTATCAACGTAGAAAGTGTAAGGGATGAGAAATCCCTTGCACAAAGTATACATGTAAATTACAGGGCATAACTCCAGTCAAGCTAAATCTGTTGCAAAAATATTTTTAAACCCCTTGTGACCAGTCACCAAAAGTGCCACTCTATATTTAATTCTATCCCAAACTTCTTCGAAAGATTCCATTGACTCCTCGATAACTCTATTATTTCTTTCTAACCAAATGGACCAAATACCACAGGCACAATATCCCCCCATAACACTCCTCCATTTTTGTTGATAAAGACCACCCATATTAATCACCAATAGATTTGATGCAGAAGGTGGGGTCACCCATGGTAATCCAAATTCATCAAGTACTCTGATCCAAACAATATGAGCAAAAGGGCAACACAAAAGACACTATGAGCAAAAGGGCAACACAAAAGACACTATGAGCAAAAGGGTAACACAAAAGGCTGCACCAGCACATAACACGCCAATTTGGGGAAATAAAGACATTCTTGAACCATTTCTGTAAAAGGTCACAAGTTGGTAACTTCCCCAAAACCATAAACGACAGAAAAACATGAACTTTCTTAGGTATATAGGAACCTTCCAAATTACTTTGGGACAAGGAAAGGAAGAAGGATTAAGATCTGCAAGAAAGACTCAAAGAGAGATTTGCAAGTGAAAGACCGGGAAGAATCTAAGACCCAAGATCTAAAATCACCCGGCATTTTCTAGCAATTCCAGCAAGCTAGCAGATTCTAAGCACTCATCATCCGTAAGATTTCTAAAGAAATAAAGATTCCAAGAGTGGGAATGGGATATAGGGACCGATGGATAAAGAAAAAAGCTAATAGGTTTGTTATGAGCTGCAAAGCCAGGAGATGATGGAATTCAGGTTTGGCAAGCCGAGAGTTCAATGATGAAGTGAGGAAAATTAATCCCATCTTTGAGAGAGGACTTTAACTATATCCATATAGAGGAGGCAAATCGCATGTAGGAGCCAAAACCAAGCTTGCATCTGCTACAGACATTTTGGCTTTTACAACCACAAATCACCAAGAGGAAGTATTTTGATGGAGCAAGGACAGGCAAAGAATTATAGGTTACAGAGAATTATTGAAGAGGCATCTAAAGAAACTTAAAACATGATGCTTTCATGTTTTTAAATGAGGCAAAGATAGGTTTTGCCACCATCTTACTCTATTACATACTCAGGCCTTGTTATGAGGCCATCATTCACTAAATCTTACAGCCTGCCCAGAACCCAGTGAACTAGCAGATACGTAAGCCTCTAAAGCCAACAGATATTAAAATGAAGGTACGCGTAAGTGACTTACATTTTTATTAGACCATGGCTACTTTACCATGCATGTTGGGACAGATAACCTCATCCGACATACCAAAATCAATAACAAATTATACTATGGATAAATTAACTATCTTGTGGATCAAGTACTCACTATCTTCTTTCTAATCACTAAGTCCCACATGGTCTCTTGAGGGTAGAACAATGTTCTATAGGTGATATTGATAGATTTCCTTATCAATATGAAAAGGAAAGGTCAAAACCATTTCAAATCAGAACTCTAAGATTGAAACTAAAAACAATTAATAAAATTCATAAAATATATTCTCAGATTGATTATAGATAATGTGTACTCGCCTATAGCACATATTAAAAAGAAAACAGTTTTTTTTGTATCACTAAATCAGACAATGGAAACAATAAGATCCTTACTTTCCAGAGAAGCGGTCAAGGAGATAGTCGAAGTATCCTTCCCAAAAGCTGCAATCACAAAATATGATAAAGATTGAGCAATACATATACACAGCCATTAAATTCAGATGAACACGTGCATTCTTTAATTAACATTAAAATGCTTTCACCCAATTAGTTTTGCTTGAAATCAGAGAATTGCCAGATTAAACATTTGTTATAATTTCAATTTATCCCTTGTTATCAGAGATAAAATTCAAAGGCCTTCAAACTATTAATAACAACAAAGAATTTCATTTTACTCCATGAAAAGCATTAAGTTACCGTTGTCATTGACTTTTAGGGTTCAACAGGATATGGAGTTACTGTTTGGCAGTTTCTAATACGTTCTCAAATTTGGTTTTCCATATAAATGATTACATGGATTAATTTTCTTAATTTAGACTAAAACGTGTTAGGCAATTCTAAGTTAGCAAGATATGATATGTTTTCTTATTTAAATCCCTAACCAATATAACAAAGCATTTTAGCCCCAGGTAGTCCATATTATCTCAAATTTTCTTTCAGCCTCAAATTTAATCATCCCCCTTTTAACCCTAATTGAAGTTTTCTTTTCATATTTTGACGAATCATTTATAATTTATTAGCACAAATCACTCTCAACTTTCCCTTCTTATCAATGAGATTCAGTGATAAGATTTAAAAAGGTCATTGCAATGGTAAATGCTTCCCTATTTGATGGAAGTGTCTGAATGTTAACTTACTTTAAAGCTTATCGATCACTTTAATAGGATATGTAGTATCAATTCATTTGATCACATATTCAGATTCAGAACTGGAACAGAATGAATATATCTAAACTTAACTGCAGAATATCTCAACCATTAAGTTACTTTACGCATTTTTTTATGGATTTTTTCTCCAAGAAACATGTGATTTACATAGTTACCAATTTCCATGCAAAGTTGTGGATAGTAACCCAAAGTATCTCAGTTCCAGAGCTCTGGTTAGATAGTTGGCATAGTCTTCCCACTACAAGAAAAAGGTGACTGAACCAAAAGATTGAAATTTCTATCTTGTACAGCAATGATGGGTATCCAGCTTGATATTGACAAATTGGCAGCATTTAACTATAAAGTTCTAGACAACTTAAGTCAGTAGGCCTACAGCATATAACTAGAACTAGTCTCCCCTCAATAAACGAAGAGAACAGTTAGTTTACTATCAAAATGAAGGTTGATTTACACACCCAATTAAGGGGGTGCTTGCCTGCTTGGTTCACCTCAATAGGAATGGTAATGAAAATCTTTTTTCCCTCTATGCCCCCATGATGAAAAGGATATGTTGGAGGAACGGTTGTCCTACTGGTGGTTACATTGTTAGTGTGTACCCTAAATTCATTATCATTCTCATTCCCATTGAAGAATTTTTAGCCAAGCGCCCCCTAAGTGATTGAACAGGTGATATGAAAGATGTTATGAAAAATTAGATTGAATTCATGAGCAGAATACAAAAGAAAGTATACGTACCGTAACTCCTCCCAGATGGAAAGAGAACGAAGATGTCTTTGAACATAATCGGAAACATTATTTTTGTCCATTTTGTGCATTTCAGCGGACACTTCAAGAGCATCTCTAATAGTGTCCATGTCATTCCGAGCAATAGCAAGACTGATGGCTGTTTTTAGCTATTAATGCCAAAACAAATTACTTCAGGCATAAAAATGCTATCCAAGTCGAACTATATAATATAAAATAAATATGAACACAGGAAAACTGTAAGTTCTAGAGTAAATTGCAAAATTGGTCCTCATATGTATTGGGTGTTGGCTATTTTAGTCGGTATGAATTCATTTTCTCAATTAAGTCCCATAACTTTTCAAATGATGCAATTTTAGTCCTGTTATCCTATATTGACAATCTTTTGTTTTAGGATGATAATTAATTTGTGGTTTTTTTAATTGAAATTAATATGTTGGGGCTCATTATGCCACGTAAACGATGCCAAATCATTAGCCAGGTTGCTACATGGAATTCGGACAGCTCACATGCAAAAATTCTGCATCCTTGTCTATATAGGACTAAAATTGCATCATTTAAAAAGTTACAGGATTCAATTGAGAAAATTAATTCATATGGGACTAAATCGCCAGCACCCAATAAATACAGGACCAATTTTGCAATTTACTCGTTAGTTCTAGCAATCATGGTCGTGCTTTAAGACGCGTAAGCTTAACAAACCAATTCTTTCACTGCAATAAACTGTTCTTCCGTCAACTGACAGCTCCATCCCTATGAAGGGCAAAAGGCAATAGAGTTAAAATGCCAAACGAGGACTTATAATACATGGGCTTCTGAAATGGAGCTTACTGAATAAATGTGCTCTCTTATGCATTCAACAAATCCACTACCGCCAATTCCCTCAGCATCAGACTCAATTAAAGCTGGAAAAGCAATAGACAACACATGACAACTGTTAGTAAATTTGCTTACACCTTGGATTCTAAAGAACAGATAGCATAACTGATGGGACTAAGAAAACGTGATTAAATTTGATACAGTTAATCTTACCAAGAATAGTTCCATATTCAAAGGATGAGAGAGGATCATCTGTTGTTTCTAATTCCAGAAGCCGTAGCCATAAACGCTGTTTACAGGAAGCCAATTACATTAGAAATTTAGAGGTCTTCTCAGTGGCTAATGATAAAACAAGATATTCTTCTTCTGAGGAAGTATTTTTTTCACCCACCAACTAAATTCTTAATATCATCAAAAGAAGATAATTTAGCTGGTTCACGAAAAAACAATGATAGGAAATTATTGCCAACATAGAGCATGCAAATATCTCCAGTGAGAAGTTAAGTTACTCATGTTCTCTTGTACAGGACCACAGTGCTCTTCCTTAAAAATAGAAATATTCATTTTGTTTAATCACACTTTATCCTCCAAAACTATATGATTTGTCTCGTTTAAACAACAAACTTATCCTGGTGAACTAAGTGTATGGACAAAAATAACACTGAGTGTATTTACATAGTTCCTATACTCGGAACATTTTACACCTTAATAAGAAAATGTTACTTTCTATATATAAATCTAACTTTTTGAAAAATACACCTAGACATATTTTCATAAAAGTCTAATCACTTGCATTAAATAGTCAACGACTTAAAACCAAGCTGAAAGAATATATTTTATAAATTTCTTAAATTAATAAATTGATTTAGGATTTAAGACTCAATTACTTCGGTTATTAATTACTTTTTTCCTAATCTGAGAAAACGTCGACTTTAAGGTTCAATGCTCAAGATTCTTTGTGAAACAACACTCTCTATACACACAGAAACACATGTCTGTGAAGGAAAATGATAAAACTAGATGACCTATAAAGACCCAACACTAAGTTCTTAATCACATATTTAAGATAGTAGTGTACTTTACAACAGAATTAGAATTACCAAGGAATAGCATATTAATCAAGATGCTAAAACATCGGAAATCAGTAAAACAAATGTTTAAGTTCAAAGGCAAGATATTCGAACGAATTCTGATACAAGTACAACTATGAGGACACACCTGGAGCTTCACTTTAATATCCAAAACCATGCGCTCTCTTTCAGCCTGTACGAAATAGATATTCATCCAATTATAGTAACTATAAGATGATTCGGAATATCACATGAATTACTATGACATGATACTCACCGCCCTTTCCCTTGGACTGAGGCTTTCGGACTTGGAGTCTATACCAGAAGGAACTGAAGGTGAACTGCATAAGAGAAATACAGAAAATTTATGGTTTCGAGAGGCAAACAAAATCAAGCTTTCAGACTTGGAACCTATACCAGCAAGAACTGAAATTCAACTAAATAAACAGAAATACAGAAAGATTAAGGTGATGTATGTTTTGGGTTTAAAAAACCAGGTTTGGGTTTGAAATTTAAAACAGGTATTAGTTCGGGATATTGAACAGGTTTTAAGAAATTACCACTACAACACCTATAAACCTTCTATCACACTTATAAAAACAACCAATTCTCTCCCCTTACACTTTAATATATTTAAATCATAATTCAGTCCATCCAATCATTTCAATCACTCAACAATACTATAATAATACAACTTCATTCACTCTTACACACTGATTTGAGATAAAGTTAAATCTCACCCTACTAAAAACCCATAACAAATACACACCTTACTATTTATCAGGATTTCAAAAACCGGTTTTCAAAAGTCACTTAATACCCAAAACAAACATCACAGTATGGTTTCAAGAAGCAAGAAATCTATCTAGTTAGAGCATAGAGGTTCATCTTTAGTTCTTGATACTACACCTCATATTTTGCCTTCCAGAATTCTCTTGAGCTCCAGTTGCTGCAATTAGAATCTGCTTCCTCTTTTCTTCCTGCTCTTCTGTTCTAAAATTTGGAGGAAACCTGTCGTAGCAAAATCTGTCACCCGACCCTGTATATAAAGAGGAAATCGCATTAGTAACAAATCCAACTCGTTGTGTTACTTGTGTCTCAAGGACCTTTTGCATCTATACATGTCTAATCTGGAAGCATTAGTTTAAAGAGTTGGTCTTATGTAAAACAGTTTTACGGTGCAACTAGTTTGTAACCATCACTTCATAGAAAAAAAAACTAATACATTCTAACGAAACAGCTAATACTATTTAAAAACACACAAAATGAGTTACAGGGTAAAACTTGTTTACATAAGACTTTGCCCAATTTAAAACGTATTGAGGTTACCTGGCGTCTCCACTACAGGATCAGATATAGTTATGATCTCAGGCTCAAGAGAATGTGAAGGAAATATTGATAAAGGATCATGCCCCCTGCCAATAGCATCTTGTAACTTATCAAGAAGATTGTTTCCGTTTTCTTCAGAACCAAGACCTCTCTCTAGATAATCAAAGAATCCCTGGGATTCTAAAAACTGGTTTATCTGTAGGAGATGCAAATTAAATATAAAACTCAGGTTTCTTGTTCTATCCGAAACGAAAAACAAAAAACAAAACCACAAATATAGAAGTTGATTATGTATTGAGATAATTCAAAAGTATGATAACAGATCATAAATTACTGATTGGCATAAATAGATGACCAACTAACCATTGTATCTGGAGGCTGGTTTGTCGACCGAGAACGCTTTTTAAGAAAAGCCTGGGTGTTGAAGACATTATTTGCAGTATTTTCCTGATAAAGTGGGGGGAGAACACTAAGTTGTATGCTTCATGTTGACTGCTTAATAAATACTCCTTCCATCCCAGATTCAATTGAACATTTGCCAAAAAGGTCCGTCCCCAGTTAGATTGAACATTATCAATTTAAACTATACCCTCCAAACATCTCAACATTACACCCCATGCCATTACTTTTTCCACACAAAAGTCAACTTTATTTCTTTTTATTTACACCACATGTCTTTACTTTACCATTCAACCCCCATCAAAAATCAACTTTATTTACTAATAAACAATTCTCATATTAAACTCCGTGCAAACAGTAAATGTTCAATTGAATCCAGGACGGAGAGAGTATTTTTTTCTAAGAATAACAAGGTAAAAGCATCATACTATAAAATTGCGATAGCCACTTAAAATTGATGCAAAGAATTTTAGGAATATAATCCTGCAAAAAATAGAAAAAGAACGATTAGAAATATGCTATAAAACTTTTTCTGCATCACAAGTAAATAATGTAAAGTAAATGAAAAAAAAAGCTCACATGAGAACTATGACAAACCAATATATATTTATGAATCGATCAACCAATTCAAGTATTCAACCAATATATAAACTAACTATCAATTTCAAGCATGCGTAGGCACCATCTTGTTATAGTTCAATTACAGGTTTTAGTATAAGGTAGTGTGAAGTGCAAGGCTAATTTGAAGAATAACTGCATGAGAAAACTATTAAGTAACCACCAAATAAGATTCAAGTGACACCATATGCATTTTTACATAGTACCATCGTTTTTTCTTATATAGCCACCACTACTGACAATTAAAGGATAGTAATTAGTTTAGATAACTGCAGTTCAGAAGGAAAAAAAAAAGATGTCTGGGCTAAATTTAAAGAATAATATATTTGGGAAAGTATAGACAGCTAAAAATTCTCACTTATTCACAAATGTGGACCAACCCCCACAGACGAAAACATAAGCTAAAAAACAAAAATGGGACCTGCTACCTATCTCGTTTCCGAAAGAATTGCAACGAAAGTTCTGCCTCCACACTTTGCTGGGTCGAAGCCACCCAAAAGGCTTCATTTTAAAGCCATAATTTTCAAAATTTTCCAGTAAAAAGAGGTCATTAAAAATGAAGGAAATAAACACTCTCATATGTACAGTATGTAGAATATGTGAGCCTAATCGAGCTCACATAATTTTACTATTTTACCTATAATCTGCTAATTATTTACAAATATACTCTAATTATAAATAAAACAAAATCTCTAGTTAATGTTGTTTGGGTTATCGAATCGAGCTCGAAGTATTTCAAGTTTTCCATCGAGTCGAGCTCGAGTATTTCGAGTTTTCCATTGAGTCGAGCTCGAGTTCGAAAGAACTGAGCTCGATCGAGTATGAGTTGAGTTTCAAGTTTTTTATCGAGTTCGAGCTTGACTCGACTCGGCTCTTTTACACCCATAATCAGAACACCAATTATTTCATATATCACACTAGCCACCAAGAACCACCTAAGATGGAGATCATGATCCTCTCCCCACATCCGGCTGCCGACTCCAAGATATTGCTCAGCGAAAGAACTACTCTTCATGTGGTCTATGCCAAAAACATTTGGATGCAATAATTTCATTATCTCACCACGCAAAGAACTACACTCTGGTTCTGGTATGGGGGGAATGTCCTCCGTTGTGGTGATAAGATTATGCTCAAGGTCGACCACAACTACCTGCAACAGAGGGACAACACATCATATTTCCATCAAGACAACTAACAAAATTAGAAAATGCAAATATCAAATATTTCAGCTGACAGCTGCAAAGTGTCATACCCATGTTACATATAGGCTATAGCAAATAAGTCGACATACTCATTAGCACTTTTCTGTAATAACTGAAACTTTTAATAATATTAATTTTAGGGCCCGCTTTGTATGACTTGGGAATGGTAATGCTAATGGGTATCATTGAGGGGTCAATCAGTCACTATGGGGTTATTGATTGCATTGTTATTGCTTGGTTAGAAAATCAACATTCATCTGAGAAGGGCTGTGTAAGTGATTACAGGGGTGAAATTAGGTAATGAAAATTGGTTAATCAATTACTACTTCTATTCCCATTACGGGTGTATCAAAACTGTCAAGCAGTATTAATAGGAATAATTCTCATTACCCTAAAGCTTATCTTCTTTGAAAGCAGTATATCTATGATTATGAAGGCACACATATACAAGGGGAGGAGAACCAAAGGGACTAACTAAAGCTGAATACTAAATTGAAATTGAATATAAGAGAAAAGTGAGGAAGTAAAAAAAATTGCTAAGAGCATCAGACAGCCACCAGTCAAATTAGATTGAATAAGTGATTACATGCTGGGTATCAACTTTGGCGGTGCAATCATAACCATTTCTTCTCCGGTAGAACATCATATCTCCAAAATGTCAGAGAATAGTCCATTCCTCAAAAATAACTCTATAAACAATTAAAACTTAGGAGTTGAAATTTTTCATATAAAAGATTTAACAGCAAGATATCTTAATATTATTACTTGTTTCAGCTAATCAACTTCAGTTTTGTGCTGGTTACAGCATCCAAAGAATTTTATGAACTAACGTAAATCCCAAGAGTCATTTCAAGAATAAGCATGGAATACATAGCCAAACAGATTTAGCTACTCCAAATCATAAAAAAAATCTAGAACGGGGTGGGGGGGGTGGGGGGGTGACTAATTTAACAGGATGGCCTTTTCATAATTATGTGATAAATATAATTACATTAAGCGGTATTTGTGTAAAATAAACAATCCCCTCCCCAAACGGAAAGAATGATTACTGAATAACATTATTTTTATACATGAGAAATTTAACTTATGTGGCGCCTCTTTCTCTTATTTTGGGAAAAATTATATTAACCTTGGAAAATTCCAAATCCACATGTATCTTTACACTCTATAGAAGTGAGAGCTCTGTAAGTACTTTAATGTTCCTTAGGCTGAATATAGATTGGTCGTGTTCCCATCAAAAGGCTCAAACAAAGTCAAAAGTAAAAAAACATATACAAAAAATATTGAAAGAAACAGTAAGCCCTCAAACAAATGTACTGTGGCTGTCTGGCCGATTTTCAATCAACCTACGGTACCAATATTTGATCTTGTGGTATATCAGAGTTAACCGAATGATAGTAGGACTAGGGGTATCAAATGAACAAATTGGATATGGATGAAATATAATGAACTAGCGCCACTTTGAGAAATAAAGCAAGTTCAAAACCATAGACTTAGACAAAATAAAGCATGCAATATACAGTCTTCATATATGTTAATCCAAGAAAGAACTTACACCATCCATGACCAGTCCATAAGTATCAACACCTGAATGAAGGCCCATCATATAGGGTGTGGGAGCATCAATATAGTCAACTCCACTGAAAAATAGCAATGGAATGTAGACATGCTTCAGCACAACAAACATAAAAAGATCAGAAAACCCCCATGAAAGATTTGAAGAATAATAGTTGCAGTAATTAGAACTTAGGAGTCATTTAATCTCTTATGTAAAAGTAACACATCATAAAAGCCAAGGTAAAAGAGATGAATATTATACCTGCCAGCGAAATGGATATATTAAATGGCATATGGACTCTGATACAAGAGTTAAAAGAGAATATCTGCATAAACCATGTAAATGCAAAGTTATAAACACGTGGAACTGAACAACACGATAATAAGGATAACTACATCATATAGGAAAAGTAGCTCAGTTCCTGACAAGTGACGACTAAATCCTACCTTAAGAATAACTATGGAAAGCAAATTCCATCAAAACAGGAGCAGATAGCGTATGTTAATATCAATAAATCATTGAAATCCATATGTGACCTTAACTCATAACTATGTGAGCCTTTAGACACTTCAGGATCAAATTGCCCTTATTCATGTAATTGATCCTACATTAATTGAGCAAGCATATTATATCGTAAAGCTCATGAGAGATAAGCTTTGATAATCCTAATAATAAACCAAGAGTTAGCTACAAAGTATAGTTCTAGTGCAGACAAATAAGGTGCATTGGTCTTCGCAGCCCCGAAAGTTTTTTAGAGGAAAGGAAATGATGTATACATAGTGAAAACCGTGTGCAATGAAAAGTGCATGTACGGTTCCTACAATTTTCCCCTACTCATCCGACATTATTGAGCAAGATTGCTTTTTCAGGCCAAGAAGTCGATAGCGAGATCTCAAATCAACTTATCGGTCTTATGGTATATCTCAGTAGCGTTCTTTTGCTGATATTATTACCACTATTCGATATTGGGTCATTCATAGCATTACTATATCTTCCCTTGGCTTAATCATATTTATGTTGATCCTTACGGGCCTCTTCAATCCTCTCTTTACCTATTTTTTTTTTCTTTTTAAATTTATTTTATCACTATCTGCCTTTTCTCCTTTATTTATTATTGACTTGATAGGAACTCTCTTGTTAAGACCCTAGGCATCGATTTTAGTTAGTTATTAAACGAGACGTTGCAACAAATATTTGTTCTCTCCTAGATCAAATATATCTTTTTTTTTTGTTCAAGGCGAAGACAGAGGAAAAACTACCTGCAGCTTTTCTAAGAAAGCTATTATTTACAGCTGGGCTAGGTGGCAAATCCGTCAATCACCCCTCACCTGTCACCTTCATCAACAAACTAAATTCACAATCCACCTACAACCTCTCCACCCTGAGCTTACTTCCCCGACATCATTTTTTTTTCTTTGAATTTCCGAACACATCATACAATCAACAGCCCTCAGAACTAATTACCAACCTTAGGTGATGCAGATGCCCTTTCTCATCCCCAACTTTGGCATTCTGGTCTTCACCTCCCATACAATGTAGTTCTGACATCACTGCCCTGCTACCAAGGGTGATTTTTGTTTTGGGTGCTAAAAACCAGGATGTGAGTTTTGAAATATAAAACCGGTTCTAGTTTAAAATTTGAAATCCGGTTTTAATAAATTACCACTGCAACACCTATAAACCTACTATCACACTTCTCAATACAATCAATTCTCTATCCTTACACTTTAATATATTTAAGTCATAATTCACATCATCCAACTATAACAATCAGACTCAACAATAATTAAATAATACAACTTCTTCCACTCTTACACATTGATTTGACATAAAGTTAAATCTCACCCTACTCAAAAACCCAAAACAAACACTCAACTTACTTTTTTTAGATAAGAAACATAAATTTTATTGCAACTGAGAATGTGCAAGGGATGAGAGATCCCTCACACTCAGTACATCTGTAGATTACAACTGTGACTACATACAGTAACTCCAATTCCTCACTATATCAGGTACAGAATATGCCTTCAAAAATCTATGACACTATGACCATAGGGCCACTGTATATTTGATTCTACCCCACATCTTCTAAAGTCTCCTCACTATTCTCGAAAATTCTATTATTCCTCCCTAACCAAGTGGACCAGAGTACCACCGCTACAATGATTTTACTCCTCTTATTGAGGAACCCATATTGCCTTCTAATAAGTCCGAGACAGCTAGTGGAGGAACCCAAAGAAGACCCACTTCCCCCAGTGCTTTGCACGAAAGCTGATGGACATAAGAATAATGCTTGAACAAGTGATCGAGGTTCTCGGAGCTGCACCTGCATAAGACACGCCAATTTGGGAACAAGAAGACATTCGGAAACCGTTTTTGTAAATATCCGCAGGTGGGTACTTTTTCCCCTGAACTATCAACCATAAAAAGACCTGAACTTGCTTAGGAACCGGAACCTTCCAAAATTGATTTGGACCAAGTAAAGGAATCCAAATTACTGTTGGACCAAAGAGACAAGAAAAAAGATTTGCAAGTAAATAATCTGGACGGGTCCGACACCCAAAATCTGGTGTCAACCCCAGAAAGTGTAACAGCCTCTAGTAATGTTAAGAGCTGTGCAAACACACAACTTAGTATTTATCAGGATTTCAAAATCCCCTAGAGTTCAAAAACCGATTTTTAATAGTCAGTTACAACCCAAAAACAAACATCACCTTAAAGTCGGGGCTTCTGGGTTGTATGATGAGCAACGATAAGGGCGTTATACTGATAACAAGATAGCAACAAGGGCCGGAAGCCTGCAGTGGTTGCAGGAATGGGACAAGCGGTGAGGGGATTAGGGCCGTGTGGTAGTTATAAAGATTCTGGGAGGCTACAGGTAGCTTAAGGTGAGGAAAATGGCTCGGCAGCTGTGGGGCTCTGCTGTAGGTTTGCATCGGGGTTCTGGGATTGGAGGCAGCATATGGCAGTGACTAGGCTGAAAGGACGACAGAATGAGAAACGTGCTTCTCCAAATATTGACAGTTCTCGTGCTGCTTGAAGTATATATGAAGGGAACAGTCAATTTAAGATTCTATTCGTAACAGATAAGCTCTTATGTAACTTAGAATGTTTCGTGTATTTTTCTGTTAAAACAGCCAATCTACAATATGTCATGATATTTGAGTATTGAAATTCAAATTAATCAATCTACCACACCTACAAAAAAGTACAAGTTTGAACATGAAGACCAACATTAAGTAAGAAATATACATGTGTTCCTTGAATTGTAGGCTAAGGTGGACAACATGAAATTTGATAGGGGTGCTTGGTTGGAAGGGGTAAGGTATGGGAATCAAAGTTAAAGTGGTTGTTTGGAGCACCACTATGACTTTGATTCCCACAAAATAGGGAATCCACCATAAGTCACTCATTTGAGAGGTATGGGTATGAGTTCACTTCCTTTTCATTCTCACTCACATAGCATTCCTTCACAATTTTACCAAGCACCCTGTACATCTGGCAGGCTTGCTCAATGCCTCATGCAATAGCACAAAGACCACACATACCCTACATAAGAATAGTGAACTATAGCTTATCTATTATTTTAATTCCAGTCTTAGTAAACTCAGTACGACTCTTTATGCATGACTGAGTTAACACTTTGCACATAAGATCAGCTATAACAGATTACTAAGAGATTGCACTTTGTGAATCACAGATTCACAGGACAGTCAATGAGAAGTGACTCGTATACTTCAATGCAGTAAACTAGTGATGCATACTGTCAAAATGGAAAAAACTATTCTATTCTCATCTTCATTTATATAGGAGACAGAAAAAGACATTCTTAATTTTCTAAAGAAGAACTCATAGAGGGGTGTTTGCAATTGATTGTGCTTTTCAAAGTACTTTGATATTGTAGAAAAATAAAAAGTGGGTAGCATTTGAAAATAAAGTGTTTTTGACCTATATTTAAAGGTTGTATGCATTTGCTTTCCATGACTGCTTATCAGAATCAGCTTAAAAGTGATTTATTACGTGTTTGGAAACTCTAATGAGTGCAAGCGATTTTTGTTCAAATAAAAGTGATTTTGTGGTGTTTTTAACTGATTAAGGTGGTGTTTCAAAACGCCATTGGAAAGCCAGAATTGCTTTATTTTTCAAAAAAACTGAGTCTACCCGCTTGCCGTTTCGGAAAAAAGTGATTCTAGACTATCTCATTGAGTTTGAAAACAGGCCTTAAATAGTCATCTCTAAGCTGATTCTGAGAAGCAGCTATAGGCCAACTTGTGTGTTTCCAAACTTTATTAACAGCTTTTAGAATTACTTATTTTCAAAAGCTGTGTGAGGACTATTATTTGAAAATAAGTGATTAACTTCACTTTTTTACCTTAACATTTAAAATTTATAGTCTAAAACTAATTTTTAACAAATATTTCCAACTTTTAAAATTTTTACTAAAATCACTTTATACTTATAATTTTAGCTAAGTGTTTGGAAAATACCCTGATGTGTGGACATCCCAACTAACACGGTCCACTTATCATCCCTAAGGTTTATGCTAGTGATATGAGACTAAATGTCACACACACAATTCATCTGTATAACCCATATTTGTGTCTAATGGGGTTCACTCGCATTTCAGTTAGGTAGTTTAAGCCATCGAAGTAAAATAGTGGCTTGAAAAGAGTTTGAACTTTCCTAGAAGGCTACTTTTTTTTTTTATTGGGCAAAGTTAGTTGTTAGTAGTTAGTACACCAAGCACCCAAATACTCCACGAAATCGCCAATCCACCTTATAACTCCCATAACTCCAATTCGTTCCCAGAGGGAATCGAACCTGGGTCTCCCACTCAAATGAGGAGCCCAATGGCCAGGTGGGCTAAGCCACCTGGTTTCCTAGAAGGCTACTTAGGCCTTTTTTCACATCAGTCTCACCCATAACATCTAACACTCTGAAAGAAATCAATAGAAGAACAGGGAAAATTAGAAATGTACGTAAGGTTTATCCCATGGAGAATTGGCAGAGAAAAACTGACTATAAGGTCTTGTTTGTTTTTAGTTTCCAAAATGACTTTTGGGATTTCGAATCCATATCCTTGTTTCTTTATCTGGATTTTGGTATAGTATTTCAAATCCTCTACAATCCTACTCTATAATTCACAGAATACACCTATCTTACTTTTTCCAAACACAACTTCCAATACAGTATCAATCATCTATCACCCAGTTATTAATTTATTATTATCTATCCAACTCAACACTTCTTTCCTCCTTTTTTACTTGGCATACTATCTCTCCTACTTTACGCACTATTCCCAATATACAATCAACCATCTATCACATACTTTTCAAAATCCTACCTTATTAAATCCTACAAAATCCACAGTCCCAAACATATGCAAGATCCAAGCACGCCTTTTACTTTATTTCAAAATCCACCTTACAGGATTTGAAATCCCCTCAAATCCGTAAACAAACAGAGCCTAAGAATTGATGGAAATCATTTGAAAAATTGCAAATTATTCAAATGTATAAGGCCAAAAAATATTACTTGTCTGAGCGGAGCAAAATCCTTCTTTCAAGCAACACAGCTGTGAATAGTTTGATGAGATTATCAACATCCAAACTCTGGACCAAAGGTTGGAAGGATATCTGCATGAGATAAAAAATAAACTATGAAAGCCACTAAATCACAGTACAAAAAATAAATGTACTGCTAAGGAGAACGCATGATGAGAAATAGCAATCAAATGGACAGCATACATCAGTGTGAGGAAGGCCATCCTTAGGTGGAACCTCTATTGCAAGCAGACTATTCTCGATAGAAAAAAAGACTCGGTCCTTTCCAGGTGTAGGTAAAGGCACATTGGATACCAGAGAAGCTATAGTTTCCCACAGTGGTTTGCTGAAAAGGTTTTGAAGCTTAGCAAAGTATATATACACTTTAAAAATAGTAGCAAATTCTAATAACCACATGAAAAGAAAAGAAAAGAAAGAGACTAAACAAATATTCCTATTTAGATGTCCACAAATACAACCTCATTTACTAATTATTTATACATCCTAGTTATAATATCGCCAACACTTAATTGATATGTGCAATGCTGAATAGTTCTGCCATGTTCCATTAAATCAAACACAAAAGATCACTGGGAAATACTATTATTTTCAGCCTGAATATTCATTATATAAATATTTTTTCTTTTAACTAGATGATTCAGAGAACACAGAATTATGCATCATTCATGCACCACACAATTGTAACTATCATCCCATTTGAATAATCCTCCTATGGAAGCAGTATTTACCTGAGAACAGTGCCAGTTAAAGAAGCATTGTACTTCTGAGCATATTTCCCAGAAAATATAGTCATTCTTTGATTTAATAGTCCCAAATTCTATTGAATTATACTAGACGAACCTGATTATTGTGGAAAAATGTGATGTACTGTTGTAAAACTAGCAGTTCTTCGTTCAAAATCAACTACAAATAAGGCTTCCATTTATTTTTCCATGTTTATAAGCAACTATTCAACCTAACAAAATCACTAGAAATTCACAAACACAAGAACTCGCCTCTCTAGGTCCAAAAAAAAAATATAGCAATTAACAGAAATTAAGAATCCAGTTTTACCAGCTACCAGTAGTCGAAAAGCACAGCAAAAATATTTCCTCCAACGCCTCACGCAGAATGCGGAAACTGGCCGATCGCGAAACGACACAGATGCATTTATCCGCAAATAGGTCGGCGGAAATTCCATAAGCCTCAGCTATGTCCTCATCCACGGGATCACGAAACGCAATGCAGCTAACGAATATCTTGGAGCCGTCCCCTTCAGTCAACACGATGGGATAACTGCGAGGAAACGACGACGGATCGTTACGATCAAACCCCGATGCATAGAATTGGACCCCTGCCGGCAAAGCGCAAGTGGAGAGCTGCGGCGGCGGCGGAGGGTAGAGAGAGTGGTTCGAAGGAGGGTGTTGATCGACTAACGATGACAGGTACATTGTGGAAGTGCCATGGTAGCCCCGGATCCCGTCGAGGGTCCGGATTTCCGGCCCGATTCCGCACACCACGAAGTACTCGAAGACTGGAGACATCGATTAGGGTTGGGGAAGAAGGGATTGTGTCAGATCTGTGGAGCGCCACTGAAGAACATGTTGAGTGGTTTGAATACAATGATGAAATTTGAGGAATTGGAAGATTGTTTTGATTTACAGAAATGGTAAGATTAATATGTAGTTAATAGTTTTTGCCTTTCACGTTTACAAGATCAGGAGTTTCAGAGTCCGTTTTTTGTTTAGGAAAATACAGCATTGGTTAGTATTTGCGACAATCAAATTCTCTGTGCACACCGGTGTTCTAGGTACATAGATTTTGTACACTATGCCTAGTTTGGTAGTCAAAAATGTTTATTTCAAAGGGTCTTAAATTTTCAAAGTTTATTTCAAAATACAAACATTTGCGAGTTGGACTTTCATGAATCAGGTCTATACTATGAACTTTAATTATTTGACTCATTGGTTTATGCTATGAACTTGAATTATTTGACTCATTGGTTTACGCTATGAACTTGAATTATTTGACTCATTTCATTCATTTTTAACACATTTTTTTAAACCACTAAACTTAATCGGTATTATACACTGGGTAGGGTCAAATGACATGAATTAGAAAACATGGTTGATAGCATGAACCAAGTCTATATAATTTTTTGTCAACATTTTCTTACAATATTACACAGGTCAAGATATGTGCAATATGCATCAAATCATATGAACATGTATATGTTGTTATATGGGTATGTATGTGTTATCTCTATGCGCGCATGTTTTTGATAGCTTGTTATATGGGTATGTATGTGTTATGCTATGAACTTGAATTATTTGACTCATTGGTCTACGCTGCTCTGCCTCCCGGAGATTTATGACGGGCCGAAAGAAGGTGTCCCAAGTGGTGCAGAGTGTCGGGTGGTGAATTGTCAGTCATCAGACTTTACAGGGGCGTGATGCTAAAGCTTGCAAAAGATTGTGCATAAATCTGAATTTTTGTTATGATTTCTCTTTGTTATTGAATTTTGTGGTCTTTTGGTGATTTTTAGGAAGATTTTTATATTGGGTTGTGCGTGATTTTTGTGTATTTCTGTTGATTTTATTGATGGGGTAGGCCGTAGGGGGGTGAATGCTCTGGTATTTTGGTTAATTAGGATTAAATTTTTATTTTTACAAAAAATGTCATCTTGTCCAATTTCTTGTTTGAGAATGATTGTGTGGCCATTTGTGAGTGTGTTGCATTTGCGGTACTGCATGATGTGCAGTGAGAAGAATTGTTTGGAAATGAAAACTAGGTTCTAAATTTGAAAGCATATTTGGTATCTTGTAATCGAATTCTTGATCTTGTGGAATTCAACTATAAATTTCAAATTTAGATCTATAAATTTTGAATTTAAATCAGTAAATTCTAAATTGGTAAAGTATTTGATGGATTTTTGTGTATTTGTGTGTTAGATGTGTGAGGTTGGGTGGTGAATTATGGAAGAAGATGAAGTAGGAGAATCACAACATTGTTTCTGGTCTTGTTGGGTGCAGAATATTTTTTGCACACTCAATAAATTTTTATGAACTTGTGCATAAATTTTGCATGAGTGCTATTTTTTTTATTTTTTTGCACCTTTGCAGAAACAAGGTTTTGGCCTTGAAAATTGGAAGATGGACATCAATGGGGAAGCAATGCCTGAAAATAGAAGGTCTGAAAAAGTGCACTTGTGCTGAAATAAAATTTGAATCCAAAAACAGCAATAAAACAAATGCAAAAGCAGGGCTTAAAAAAATAACAATGACCAAAACAACAAGAAAGACGAAAATATAAGGGCCAAGATATGCTTTGAGGTCCCAAAATAGAAATAAGGTTGGAGGTAAAATGAGATTCAAATTTGAATGGGTAGCAATTTCATATTGCACCCTATTTTATATGTAATAGTGTGAGATGTTTAGCATCAAACTTTGTTTCTTATATGCATGGCACGTGCATGTCCTTTGCACTTATATGTTAAAGCTCTGTGACTTGATTGGGAAGCAAGAGATATAGCAGGATAGTTGGTTAACACGGAATCAGTTATAACCAACTCTGAGGTGCATCAGGAAACCGGGTTCAAGTGTGCTACTTTGAAGGCTTGCAGAGAGAGTTCTAGTAGATGATTCTAGAAGTTTCTTTTCATTGTGTATACTTGGGATAGCTGGTTGTTATTAGAGTTTGTTAGGGGGCGGTTTCATTCAGAGAGTAGTGAGTTATCTCAATTGAAAGTTAGCAGATTAAGCAGATCATAATAGAGTGAAGGGTGTGGGGAAGTTGTGTTCATATCTCTCTTGTACATTGCTTTAGGGTTCATCTGAGTAAAGAGCTTCATCATCCTACAGTGGACGTAGGTCATTAAAGACCGAACCACTTAAATTCTCGTGTGATTTACTTGCTTTCTTTACTTTCTGCAACTGATACCTTTCAGAGCTGTGAGTGATCCTACAGGAGGTGCACGACGCTAGGTTTCTCCCAATCGGTACGACGACGACAAGAACGCTGCAAAAGTGAGACGGCGAGAATGCTGGACGACGACGACGGGATAAAGTTACATTCCTACTCCAATCCCATCATTGCGCCTACCACACCGGCGCATGAACTTGAGCGTGAATTTGAAAGGTATCAACAGAGGTGGACGTTTTCGTTGGATTTCAGTACAGACTTGCCTAAGGTATAAATTTTAGTTAGACACGCATAGACATATATCTTAAACAAGAAATATCAAGTAAAACGAGAGTGACCTTTTGATTATATGAAGCAATTTCCTTTGATTTGGTGAATTTGGGGGTTTGAGATGATATTTTCTTGGGCATTTGATTTATAGATTCTATTAATTTTTTGAAGCACATGTTTTTTACCATATACTGTTAATTAAGTGTTGCTGGCTTTTTTTTTTAATCAAAATTTACTATGTTCTAAGTGACGTTTGATCGGCATTTTGGTGAGGCAAAATTATTTATTGATGTTTGTTAAAGTTTTGTCATTTAATCAAAGTTCCCGTTTTTAAGGTTTTCTTATACTTATGGATTTTCTATTTGAAGCGGGTGACTTACAAAGAAATTAATCAAAGGAGGTTGTGCAGCTTTGCCACAAGCATGGGGTGATCCATAGGATTTTGCAACCAAAGTGAGGTTTTTGAACTCCAACTGTGATGTTAAGATGATTTCCTTTTCTTTTTTTAGCCTTTGTTGAATAGTACAAGACAAAAGATGTCACAGTTTTTCCATGTCCTCGTAAGTTAATTGCGATTCATGTTCTGTACAAAGCATAATGCACTATGTTTAATTTTTCTTCAATTTTATTTGCGACTCCTGGCAATATTCTCAATATCCACGACGTTCCAAATATTTGGCGCATCCCTCTTCTCCTTCGGGTGGGTAATGTTTATCTATAAATCTGCACAGGAACTTATCTTCAGCACTATGTTGAGATCTTAATTCAATAATTTAGCATATCATACCTCTCACAGAATCAGAATGCACATGATGTCATTCTTAAACATCTCGAGTTAGAAAGGTACCTTTAGTTAGTTATAGTTTTATATCTTGCATTTTTCATGTCTCTTATTTTTCAAAGTATAATTTATATTTATACAATTTTGAGCGAGTCAAATTTAAAGTTTCTAAGTTTGGCTTAGAATTTCTTCATTTATGTTTTATGATTCTGAGCTATACTTGAAAATAGTAGCTTGGGATCAACACATCACATTGAATAGATATTCTGTGTCAGTGTTGTCAATCCTCATAATTTACAAGAATGGTATGAAAGAGCTGGGTCTTTCGAAAACCTCAAGAATTCCGTTAGTACTGTGTCTTTACCCTTTAGTTTTACTCTTCATAAATTCCTTTCTTTTAATTAAAATTAAGATTTTTTTGCTGCTATTGCAGGTAAGAATTGCAATGATGGGGAAGAAATTCTTAAAAATGGTAGGTACCTCAATTCTATTATCATTAACCAGTTCTTGGTTTTAAAATAATGGCTAGATATTTAACGGTCTTCATTTCACATTTATTATTGGTGTCATACGAAGAATGTTTTGCACATTATATTTCCCATAATGGTGCTTTATATGTCTGGTTGCAATCTATATTCATAGTTTTACACAACTAACGAATATAGTGCTTGGTTGCTTTTGTATTCCAAATTTAAATTGGTTCGGCTCCAGCATTATTTCTCATCAAGCTCCAGGATATTATACAGATGATCGTAGACAAAATAACATTGTTGTTGTCAAAGGAGGAAAAGAACTTGATTTCATTAATATTGGCATTGATTTGGACTCGGGTCTTGGAGTCTTTGATGCTTTCTTTGCAGGCTTATCCATGATACTTGTCAATGAGGTTGGCATATATTTCGTTAATACCTTTAGTCAGAATTATCATATTGAGCAAGCGCTCTTGTTACTCTATGTTTTTGTTTGGTTGTGTTGCTCTGTTGGGATTCTTGAAATGTGGTTGAATTAATGTGGGATTGTTAATTGAGAATTTAAGTCAGTGTGAATTCGGAAAAGGGCCGAGTGATTTTTTATTTTTTTTAGGAGGGCTTTGCAAATAAGGGCTCAAGAGGCGCAGGTGTCGAGCGAGGAGGAATCGAAATTGATGAAGAATCTGGAGGAGAGGAAAATAGAGTTTATGAGATTGCAAAGACATAAACTAGGTATTGATGATTTTGAGCAACTTACTATTATTGGCAAAATTAAGCAATATGAATAATCTACAAACATCTATATACATATAAAAATTTGACGACGAACACTCTAATTATTATATAGATAAATTACGTAGAACATTATATAGATAAATTACGTGCAACGTGCGAAGCACGTGGTAAATTCCTAGTGGTAGTAAATGATAATCTAATTAAGGGCCGGGTTTGATTTGGGATAATGAAATGGGGCATTGAGAATTATTTTTATTAATATTGCTTAATAATTTTGATATCTTGAATAGGAATAGAAGAAAATAATTAATTATCATGTTCTCGTTATTTAATTTCACTTTCACTCAACTCTTCTCAAATGGACAAAAAATTGTATGGACATAGTTCATGCTATGAACCTTGTTTTTAATTCATGACATTTGACCCTACTCAGGGTATAATACGAGTTAAGTTTAGTGGTTCAGAAAAATGTTTTGAAAATGAGTGAAATGTGTCAAATAATTCAAGTTCATAGCATAGACTTGGTTCACATGAGAACAACTCCCTCAAATGATACTCATTATTAATCTTTTAACCAAGTAATAACAATGCAAACTATAGTTCTACAGTAATTAACCCTTCAATAATATCCATTACCATTATAATTTTTAAATCGTATTAAGCGGACTCTAAGTTTAACATGTATCAAATTAAAAAATACTACCCAGTACCCACTTTCACCTTAATGGGACATTTATTAATAAATGAGTCACACTTGCATGAAATCGTCTTACGGTGAGATGGGGGTATATATTGAACATTAACGCTTTTAACATTTTGGGAGGGATGAGTGTGATTTGTGTTAGATTGTACTCCGTCTCATGCATGAGATCGGTTTTTATCTTAATATATATACACATATATATCTCAACTCAAGCAGTGTTATATTAAAGCTACAAATTGTGCGTGAATGTCGATTTTTTCTATGCTACATTGCTTGATGGGCAGTGTCCAACAGTGCATTAATATGTTGTACCACATGTTTAATGTGTTTTAAAGTACAACACGTCAATGCATGTGATACAACATGCTAAAGCAGAGCTAGTGTAGCATGAAAATAAACGTGAATGCCTACTAAAAAATCTCATGAAGTACAATATTTTGCAACAAATTGTGTGTGAAAGCAAACGACCCACGTTCTTCAATACAATTTCGTTTTATCATAACATCACAATTCACAACAAACATATTAGTTTATCAATCAGTATACGTCACATGCAATGCTGGTATCACAATGTAAATATAACGGGTATTAATAAAAATAAAATACGAAATTGAAACATAATTACGAATAGACAACACGGCACAATGTAAATATAACGGGTATTAATAAAAATAAAATACGAAATTGAAACATAATTACGAATAGACAACACATATCGATTTAGGTAGTGTTTTTGAAATACTAAACTAAATCAAAATGCAATTTTTTTTAAAAAAGTTGGATCCACCTTCTTCCAAAATAAGTGTGTTTGCAGTATTCACTTGTGACTCAAAACGGGACCTTTGCTTCTGTTTTTAAAATTAATGTTCGATAGGTTTGCGCGTCAAAGTCACCTTCTTGTCTACTAAATGCACCACTATGGACTCCAAATCTGCATCCACATTATTTATCCTTGAGTCACTATATAAATGATTATAATCACCGTGGAGAAATAATTTTGAGTGTTTTTAAATTAAATAATTCTACTTAAATTAATCATTGGCCTCCATTATTTAAAAGTTATAGCATGTTTCTACCCGATTATGAATGATTGCAAAAAATTATAAGTGATTATAGTCATCTAGAATTATGTGCATAAGCAGTTTGAAGTGTTTTATTTTTCTTTTATTAAATTAAATAAGCCCTTAAAAGCTATAAATTAAAAATTGAAAGGGTTTACTTTTGGTAGTTTATGAACATTTTTAATTACTAACATTTTTTCAAACACTATTAACTTTTCTTTGAATTTTTTTATAAACACACACCATCAACTTCTACTATTAATTAATTTTCTCATAATGAAAGGATAATTTTTTACAAACACCCACAGCTTCTTGATTTACTCTATTCAAATATTTTACTTAACACTCACATCTATTTTTTTACGAAATATATATTGCAATTTGCAAACACTCACCACTTTCACTATTAAACAATTCGTTCTCAATGTCACTAAATTAAATCAATTTCTAGAAAGAAATTTTTTATTTCCAAATACCCCCTACGAATCAGATCAATTAACTGCCACTAATTATAAAGAATTTGTGAATATATCTATCAAAGTATATACATATATCACCATTTAAGGTTGAAATCATGGCTTCAACTCTCTCTTGACACTGGATGCATCTTAAATCAGCAGTCAATACCACATCCGGTACCTGATTAATGGCCAGAACCATGTTATATATAAAATAAATTAAAATGACAATTTATTGAATTGTTCTTCTATAAACCAATTTTACCGCGTATCTATTTTGCAACTATTATTTTATAGCAAAACAACTCATACCTTTTAATATAACAACTAATTAGTTAATGCTAGTTCTATATAATTAATACCTTTTAATATAACAACCGATGTTAAAAAAATACTCACATTATCAGTTGCACGCTGAAACTGATTAACTTACACAAGACTTTGCCCAGTTTATTTTCTTGTTCAGCATCATGAGATTAGTAAAACTTTGTGATGAAAGCACCAAATGCATACCAATTTTTTCTAGTAAATTCAAATAAAATTAGAGAGATGAGAAAGAGATGACCTGAGCTGAAACATTGTATTTTGATGATTCTTTTAACGTGGGTTGAGGAGGCATCAGCCTCTTGGGGCTCTGAAATTTCAGTCTTGCCAATTCCTTTTTTGCCCAAGAAACCAAAGTCATGCTTTATTAAGCTCTGTGTGAGAGAGAGAAAAGAAGAATAGTGATATAGAGTTTCTTTGCAAGTAAATTGAAGTGGAATTTAGAGATTGAATACAATCTTCAAGTGTATGTGGTGAGCGTGAATCCTAGTTTGGTACAACATTTATTTTCATTTGATTGAGAAATCTCATCTCCTCAGAAAGTTTCATAGCTTATAAAATTATTTAGAGAGACAAGAAGATGGGTATGGAATCAACTGATTACCACATGTTAGGAAGGGACATAAAGTTGGAAGCTATTGATTGTACTCCTCCGTCCCGGAACACTTTGCACAGTTACTGTTCCGCTCGTCTTTTAGCGAGCGAGTTTTTTATAACTATTTAAAATGATAAAGTTATTTTAAAAAATGCGTATGACAGAGGAGGGTAAAGACTATTATACCCTACCTTAAAAGTCACTATATTATTTCAAATACTAATAAATAACTTACACGCAAAAACGCGAGCAAAAAGTAAGTGTGCTAAGTCTTTTGGGACGTAGAGAGTATATGTTTATTCAAAGCTTGAAAATGATGGCACATTCTCCACTTAACCCCACTCACCTTCTTTTACAACCATTATTGCTAAAGTTGCCCCCCACCTTACCTTCTATCCAATCAGCTGGATTCAGATTTTTTACTACATCAATTAATGTTGATTAATGAGAAATTTTTATGTAGGGCAAATCGTGAAAGAAATCTACTTTAAGGGTTTGTCTAGTATGACTTGAGAATAATAATAGTAATGAATATTATTGAAGAGTCAATCAATATGAAGTTATTGATTACATGCATTGTTATTATTTGGTTAGAAAATTAACAATGGGTATCATGTAGGGAGGGTTGAGTGAGTGATGAAAGTAAGGTAATCAATTATTTACTTATTACAAACACATAAAATTATCAAGCAGTATTAATATAAATTATTCTCATTACCCTCTTCCATTACTCTCAACCAAGCAGTCCCTAAGGCTCCCTTTGAATATATAGCGAGAATTTAAAATGAAAGGATTTAAAAAATAATAAATGTAAGAATGCATATATTTCAAGTTATGAATTGTCAAGAGATAAGAGAGAGGGGAAGAGAGCGAAGGGGGGTGAGAGATGGAAAGGGTAGAGAGGATGAGATTTCAAATGACATGCTTTTGATGATGATTTGAAATTTCTCCATTTTAAACTAGTATTGCACCCGTGCTAACGCACAATCATTGTTGTTATCAAACATTTTAGATGTTAAAATATTATTTTGGATTAATATAAAATTTAAATTAAAATTTTGGCATCTTATTATATTTATTTTTATTAATAAGATTTCATATTTTTTAATTATATTTCATTTTATTCATAGCAATGTGATATGTTAAAATTTGACAATCTAGATAGTTTTGGGACCAAAATTAGATAATTAATTTTTTTGGGAGGAAAATCGAATTACAGAAAGGTTATGAGACCAAAAAAACTTTTTTTTCTCTACATTGTTGAGTTTACGCTTCACCACACTACTAAATGGAGCTGAAAATCTATGACCATGAACACATACAAAAAATATAAATGAAAATTGTGAAATAATAACAAATGAGATATTTTGACAAATGTAGAAGCATAATGCTCTCGTGAAGGCAAGAAGTGTAAGAAAAATAACCGCGAAATGATTCTAGCACCTTCAATTGATATGACTATATGCAGTTCCAAGTTGAATTTCCCTATTTTGCTCAATAATTCAACTTAAACATGAATTACCAAATTTCATCTACAATTTAATTAATCCGCTTGATTATTTTTTCACGTAATCAAGGGTGTAGAAGTCAAAAATTGCTAGGCGGACTGTTTCTGGCCGCCTAACGCCTAGGCACCGCCTAGAAATTCAGATTTTTTTATTTATTATATAAATTAAAAGTTGCCAATATAACCAACTTGGCCATAAGTTATGAGGCCCAAAATGTAGCCCACCCAGCCGATAAAATCATGGGAGCAGCAAACTCAAATAAAACATAAATATTGAGATAGTTTGTATTTAAAGTCGAGAGACGGGGCTCGTCGAGAGTCTTTTTGGTTGCACGTCAAAGAGATGGGGCTCATCGAGAGTCTTTTTGGTTGCTCGTCGAGAGACGGGGCTCATTGAGAGTCTTTTTGGTTGCTCATCGAGAGACGGGGCTAGTCGAGAGTTTTTTTGGTTGCTCGTCGAGAGTCTTTGTTTTTATATATATTTTTATTCGACCGTCTTACGTGTACGCAGTCTGTTTTGATTTGTCGTTTTAAAATTTCTTTTGACTGGTCGTCTTATCTTGATTATCCTTTTGTGTTTGTCGTCGACCATTTTTGGCCGAGCTGTTCGTGACTTTTTCTCTCTATAGATCGTCTTATCGTTTTGCGACTTCAAAAGTCTTAGAATTTTTGTGTTTTTGGACATATTTTCTTTGGTGAATTGATCTCTTTAGAGGTCATCGACCTGCTTCTTTGTCTTTGGACATGAAAATTCTGATCGCCTTATTCACGCTGCGATCCCAGTTTCTTAGAAATATTTTAATTTTGTGATTCAAACGACTTAAGAATTGTGATTTTATTATCTTAATATTTTTGTGTTCGGAACATGTCTTTCTGAAGAAATGAACTCTTTAGAGGTCATAAACCTGTCCCCAATTTCCGACCACGAAGATTTAAGATATTTAAGATTTGGTCGTCTTATTCGATTGCGATCTTAGTGCCTTGTTTTTTCTAATCATTTTGAAAACTTTGATATTTTTGTTTAAAGGTATGAAGGAATTAAAGTATATGTCATTTATTCCTTGCATTTAATTAGAAAGTTCGGTATAAAGTATTAATGTAATACTTAGAGAGATTTTATTTTAAGATTGTGATCTTGATCATCTTTTTGAGCTAAATAAATTAAACCATTTTCGCCGAAAGTCGTTTTGCGATTTTTTCCTCTCTATAGATCGTCTTACTAGTTGTGCGATCTATAGGAGTTACTTATTTGCGCTCGTCGTCGACCATTTCTAGCCGAAACTGTTCGCGACTTTTGTTGGCTTGCGACCTTTTTGCCTAATGGTGTTTTTGGCTTGCCTCATAATGTTCTTGGCTTGGTCGACTTTGATATGGTATGAGACCTTGTTCGACTTCGGCATTTTTACATTTGGAACCTATTTGGAAAAGCGAGCTCGACAGAGGTCGGAGACCGGCCCCCTAAGTTCTTAAATGTAAAAAAGATATACAGGCTTCGGAAAGGTTTAAATGACTTGGCTTTCTTTTTGTTTAAAATGATGAGTTGTTTATTCAGTGAAAAACCTCAATTTTGTTTTAAAACTCTACTCAAAGTTCCTTAAAGATCGATGTAATATAGACATAATTTCGGTATCCAAAATTTGATTTCTTGATTTTGAAATAATTTTTAAAAGCTTGCGAGGTGTAAAATATATTAAAAAGGGAGTCATCAAACGATTTGCACTTCATAGTACATCAAATATAAGACTTTTTGTATTTGAGAATTTAAATATTGAAAAGATGAAAAAGATGATTTT
The DNA here is from genome assembly GCA_037126765.1 of Stenogyne calaminthoides. NCBI lineage: Eukaryota > Viridiplantae > Streptophyta > Magnoliopsida > Lamiales > Lamiaceae > Stenogyne > Stenogyne calaminthoides. Next base: position 7,109,866 of record JBBCBC010000015.1, read on the forward strand.
CTTAGAGGTCATTGACCGGCCCCCTAAGACCTTGAATATAAAAATTTAAGAATATGATTTTACTTTATCAAAATGATTACGAGTTGAAAAATTTCATCGAAGCAGAAAACTAACGCCGATGAGGGCGGACAAAAACACTCTGTTAAGCGGAAGACCGGTAGGGAAGTGCAAGTCGGCGTAAGAGAAAAAAAAATCACGCCAAAGCGAAAAAGCAAAACGCCGGAAGGCCGGCCGACGCCGATGAAGACGGACAAATCACGTCGGCGGAAAGCAACGCCACGGCTACGGGCAGTCGACGGCGATGAAGGCGAGACAAATCACGCCGGCGAAGTTAACACCACGGCACGGGCAAAGCGACGCTGATGAAAAGGGACAACCACGCCGTTGGAAAACGCCACCGGGCTACAGTAAGCCGACGTTACTAAGCGCGGCAAGCCGACGCTGAATAAAGTACAAATCACGCCGGCAAAAGTTTCAACGCCACGGGCAAGTGCGTGTCGACACCGGCGAAGGGCGCGACAACCACGCCAGCCGAAAGCCTAATGCCATTGGCTACAAGTAGCTCGACACGGTTGGCGGAGCAAATTGGCTGCCGGAAAGTTTCAACAATCGGTAGCTGCCGCACAAGTACGCCACGGAGCAACTGGCGGCCGAAGCGAAAATCAACGCCACGGGCCGCGCTCGACGACCGCCGGCTACGGATAAACCGCGCCGGAGCTGGAAAGCCAACGCCATATCAAGACGGCAGTCGACGCCACGAAGCGGATTAATCACGCCGAAGGGAGTTCAACGCCTACGGCGGGTAAATCGACGCCAATGGCTGCAAGTCGACATCAATACGGCGCTGGACAAATCATGCCGGGTTAAAGCCATCGCCACGGGCTACGGCAGTCGACGACGGCGCGACAAATCACGCCGGCTTGAAAGCCTAACGCCGGTAAGACGGCAAGTCGACGCCGGCTACGGACAAATCACGCCGGCGAGAAAGCTAACGCCACGGGCGACGGAAGGCCGGACTGGATGAAGGGCGAACAAATCACGCCTGCCGGAAAGCTAACGCCACGGGCGCCAAGGGGTGTCGACGCTGGACGGCGCGACAAATCACGCCAAGCGAAAAGTTAACGCCACGGGCTGCACGTGACGGGCCAAGCGACAAATTACGCAAGTTGAAAGCTCGACACCACGGACAGCAGCACATGACGACGCCGGATGGCGATAAATCACGCTAAAAGCTAAAGCAACAACGGTAAGGCAAAGCCAACGCCGCTGGGCGAGGACAAATTGCCTGATTGTAAAGCCGACGCCACGAAACGCAAAGGTCGACGCCGGGCGCGAATAAATCACGCCGAAGTTAAAAGATAACGCCCACGGCGCTGGCAAAGCCGTACGTACGGCGCACAAATCACGCAGAAGCCGGAGCTAACGCCGGTAATGCTGGCGTCGACGCCAATGGCGGCGGACAAATCACGCCGGGTAAGCCGGAGTTCAACGCCGCATGGGCGCGCCAAGGGCGCCGACGCCGGTTTTAAGGCGCGACAAATCACGCCAAGCCGGAAAGCTAACGCTACGGCTACAAGGTGTCGACGCCAATTTAAGGCGTATAAATCATTAAGCGAAGCCAATGCCGAAGGCAAGGTGCAGACGCCACGGCGCAAGACAAATCATCACCGGTTAAAGCCAACGCCGGTATGCTAGGCGTGTCGAATAATGGGCAGAGCAAATCACCAAGCAAAAAGCCTAAGCCAATGGCTACGGCAGTCGAAATACGGCTACAGCAGTGTCGCACGCCGGTATGCGAAAGGTGTCGACGCCGGCTTAAGCGCAGATAAATCACCAAGCAAAAAGCCTACACCACGGGCGTGTCGAAAGCCAACGGTTGCATAAATTACGCCAAGTCGGTGCCTAACGCCACGGCTGGCAATGACGCTGGCCGGCGCGACAAATCACCGGAGCCGAAAGTCGACGCTACGAAGCGCAGGCAGCAGTCGACGCCTCGACGGCGTCGACAAATCACGCCGAAGCGAAAAGTTCTTATCACCGAAGGCCGTAAGCAGGGTCGACGCCGTTGAAGGCGATAAATCACCAAGCCGGAAGCTACAATGGTATGCCGGGCAAGTTTACGCCGATGGGCTGAAAATCACGCTGCTTTAAAGCCAACGCCGGCGCAAAATGACGCTGGACGAAGGCGACAAATCACGTGGTGTCGGGAAAAAGCCAACGCCACGGGCGAGGGTACGCCGACTACGGCGCGCGACAAATCACGGAAAGTCGAAAAGTTCAACGCCATCGGGCTACGGCAGTCGACACTACGGCGGATAAATCACCGTCGAAAGTTCAACGCCACTTAACGCTGGCAAGTCGACGCCGATAAAGCGCCGCAAGTCGACGATGAAGGCAGATAAATCACGCCGGAAGTTGACCACGGGCGCGCTGTGTCGACGCGCTGGCAACGGGCGACAAATCACTAAACGGAAGCCAACGCCCACGGGCGCCGGTAGGTCGACGCCACGGTTATGACAAATCACGCCACGGAAAAGCCAATGCCACGGCTACAGTGTCACGCCGCCGGTGCGACAAATCACCGGTGTCGGAAAGCTAACGCCATGCAAGGATCGACTACGATTAAGGCGAATAAATCACGCCAAGCCGGAAATTACACCATCGGGAATAGTCAACACCTAATGTAAAGTGACAAATAACGCCGAAGCAGAAAAGTTCAACACCGGTAGCGCCGGAAGTCGACGCCGATGAAGGACAAATCGTTCGACCGGAAGCGACGCCATTTGAAAGCTGGCATGTCGAAAATAATGGTTATGGACAAAATTGGCGTCAAGCGAAAATACAACGCCAATGCGGGCTGGCGTGTCGACACGGCGAATAAAGACAAATCACGCAGGTTTGAAAAGCCAACGCCACGGCGCTGGGCAGTGTCGACGCCGACATATGACAAATCACGCAGGTCGGAAAGCCAATGCTACGGGCGCGGTCGGCGGCCGACGGCGACGGGACAACCACGCTGTCGGAAGTCAACGCCGGTACGGCAAAAGCGATGCCGGCGAAGCGCGACAAATCACGCCGAAGGCAGAAGTTAACGCCGATGAAGCGGGACAAACCACGCCAAAAGAGTAAAGTCAACGCCACGGGGCTGGCGTGTCGAGCTGGCGATGAAGCTAAATAAAATCACGCCAAGCGAAAAGTCGACGCCGGCGGCGGACAAATCACGCTGCGGAAGCCATCAATGAAGCCGAGGGCGGTGTCGACGTCATGGGCTTGATAAATCACCCCAAAGTTGAAATCTAATGCCGAAGCGGCAGTCACGATGAAAAAACTAATTTGTTTCCATAAACATGAAAGATTTGATTAATGAGTTTTAATTATGAGGTAAAAAGTTTGTTATTTAACTTTGAGACCAATATTCAGGATAATTAGAAATTTGAGGTTGCGAAGTGGATCATGTGTTCGTGAGGAGATTTATTTGAGAGAAAGATTGAGATTCAGAACCTCTTGTAAATTTTGTAAAGATATGAGTTAGAAAGTTTGGAAGCGAAATTGGTATTTTGATAAAGATATCTTTTGTTAATAAAGATAGACTTGAATTTCAAATCTATCGAAGAAGGATCTCTTATGGACGTTTTAATAAGAATATAGTTTTCTTGAGTTTTTCGGGGTGCTACACCTTATTTTTCTTTATAAATTTTCGTTCTCGAAAGTTTATTGTAATTGATAAATTATGCATGTGTTTGCAATTTTTTCATTACTTGTTGCTCTAGTGTAAGATCTAGGTAACAACAATTTTGAATTATTTAGTGTGTCATTGTGGTACGATGCGAACTAGGGTCGCGAATTAAAGAATGCGTACAAACGAGCGAGGCGGGCAAAGATGAGAGCGGGCCAAGGAGGGGCGTCGGATAGCGCTGGCCCAATCAATGATGGCGAGGCCCGATAAGGCGGGCTACTTGGGAAATCTGATGGAGTGGTAAATTTATTTTCCTATATTTGGAATGACAAGATTTGATGAAAGATAGTGTCCAAGATTTGAAAGATTTGGCAAGAAGATCAAGATTAGTTTAGATTTATATATTTTGTTTTATAATTGATTTGCTTTAGATTTCGTTTTTATCCTTTATTTTTAGTAGAAGTCGGTTGAGTTATAGATTAGGGTGAGATTTGATCCTCTTTGGAGAACATCTGGTCTTTTTTGTTCTATAAGTATTTGTAGGACGTTTTCTTATTTTCTTATGTTAATAATATTGATTTTCTCAAAATCAATTGTTTCTTGCCAACTGTGACCGTGATTCTCATCTGGTATTCCAACTTTAGGCTTTAAATCACTATTAGTGATTTTCTCGTGTGATGTATGATTTGAGTTCCATAAAGTTTGATGTATGACATCTCATTTTGTATTTCGATTTTGATATCTCGCTTTTCTTTTTACTCTGAAATTTTTTGTCTTGTGTTTTGACTTTGTTATCTTGTCTTGTGTTTTGACTTTGATATATTGTCTTGTGTTTTGACTTTGATATCTTGTCTTGTGTTTTGACTTCGATATCTCGAAATATTTCCAAGCCATGAGGACATATGCCCCCGCTTTTAATGTATGTGACAATTTTGCAAGTCGCAATATATTAAAAGTAAGTAAGCAGACAATTTTTCTCACTTAAAAATTGTATCTGAAGTTCCAAAAATTTATTTTATTTCCGAAAGTTCGGCAGCCAAAATCTCAAGGTATGAGTGTATATGTCCCAACTTTTTAACGTATATGAATATATGCGAGGTGCGATATATTAGAAGGAAGTTATCGGAATAAACCTGATGGAGTGGGCCAAAAGAGTTCCCGTAGATTCTTCGAGTTGCTCGCGAGACTTCGGGTGCCTGCATAACTTTTCTTTTGTTTCAACTATGGTCTATGTTTCCACGATAATCATATTGATGCGTATCGTTGCATAATGTCGATCAAGTAAGGTGATTCTGATTTGTGTGTACTTGTATTCGCATTTCCCTCGAACTTGGAGGTTTTTCAAATGCGGAGAGTTGTGAGCAATTTCCTCGCAAGAAACAAGCAAATCGTTTAATATCACGTTACCTTTATCCAATCTGTATAGTTAATAAATTAACATGTCAAGCATTCAGAGGTCGCATCATGTTTAGCGAAATTCAAGGATATAATCGCAGGGCATTTTATTAATCACCATTATTCTCACGTATGACAATTATCCTCAAACATATTTACTTCATTTCGAGATTCATGACATGCTTAATTGTCAATTTTTTTGATTTAGCGAGCAGCTTTTCATTAGAGAGTGAAAGTCAAGCATGATTCTTTCAGGCATTTCATTAAGCAGGTGATATATGCAATATTATACAATACTTCGAGATATGAATATTCACACATGAAGTCTCATTTGATAATTTTTTGACTACGAGTATCTATGCCCCCGCCTTTTAATGTATACGAAAATATGCAAATTGCAATATATTAAAAGTGAGATAATAGAATAAACCTGATAGAAGTGGACAAAAGGACTGCCCGTAGATTCTTTGAGTTGCTTGCGAGACTCCAGGTGCCCGAGCAATTTTCTTTATCGAGCTGTTGCCCGTCCCACTTTATTATACTTTTTTTTTTGGAAAGTGGGCCGAAATATTATTGATAAATAATAAACCTGGCCCAATATTTTATACAAAGAAATCTGGGCCCAAAATTTTAACTAAACAAAACGGCCCAAAATTTATGAAATCTGGACCCAGGAAATAGGGCTAGGGTAAGCCCAAAACATACCAAAAATCTTGTACGCTGCCTAACCTGCAAAACCTAAACAGCCGCTGAAATCAAAATTTGCCGTGGTGGTGGCGACGGTTACGCTGACTTGCAAAAAACGGCGGTGGGGAGCGTATCAATGGTGTGACGGGCGATGTTGGAGGCGATGGGACCTGGACGCCGGTTGAGGTCCAACGAGTTAGGTGCTTTACAGACTCACTGTGGTTGACGGGCTCTGGGCAGAGCGGTTCAGAGAGACGGCGGTGCGGTTCCAATCTTGACGGCGATTTGTTGATAGACGGAGTGCGGCTCTGATTTCTGTGGATGATGAAGGCAAACATAAAGCGGACTGATTTCTGGTGGATTTGGGACGAAGCGGCGCCGTTTAAGAGCATGGCGGGGGTCGGTGGAGACGGCGACGCCGACGCGGTGGTGCTCACTGGCGGATTTCTACAGATTTGGTGCGGCGGCTCTGTACCAGTCCGGCTATGGTGGCGTGGACACGGCTGAATCGGTGGAGTTGGAGCCTCCGTCGTTGGAGTGAGAGTTGCCGGTGAGGCTGCGGAGCAGATGAAGATGCGAAGACGTTGGAGGTGAGGTGGTTTCCTTTTTCTGTGTATGTATGTATAGGTGTATGTATATGTGTTGAGTTTTTGATCTGTAGGCTATATGTTTGAAGTTGTGAATTTTGGGTGGGTTTCAGTTGATAATGGGAGAAACCATTACCAAGATGAGGAAAATGAGAGGAAAACCAGAGTTGCAAGGAGATTTTTCTATTTTTCGGGAGAATGACATGGGTATTTTGTTGGTTTATTTTTGTAAGAAAACCAAAGTTCTCATGAACTCAAATGTATAGATGAAATGATAGAACAAAAATATTAATAACGCACATACTTGATAAGCTGGGCAGAGTTGATGATGAAACTGTTAAACATATGCAGTAGGGTTCTTGAGATAAATTTACATAGGTTTTGTAACTATAGGAGAAATGGATGGTGTGAATGAGATTTTTCTGGGTTTCATGGTTTGTAAATTTAAAGATTCAGGTTTGTAAACTTAAAAGATTTGAAGATGAGGTATGAAGATTTGAAGATTTTTAGGTATTTTTTGATGAATAGTGAGTGTTCATCAAGATTTTCTTGAAGATTTGAAGATGAAAAAATGGAAGGTTCTTGAGGATACTCCAATGAGAAACATAGTTTGATTCTTAAAGAGTACCCTTCTTCTAGCGCTAATTGTTGTGTACTAAAATATCGGGTTTAAGGATTTGAATGTGGCTATCGATTCTAGTAACACAAACAAGTAATTAATTTTAACTAATCAAACATAAAGACTGCGGGAAGAACTCCCTTAAATTTGGTATTGTATATATGATGAAATGGGAGCAAGATTGGGAGAGATTGAGAGTGGGAGCCCTCTACAATGGGGGGTGTGGTCCTTTATTTATAGAGGACTAAATAGAGGACCAACCCTAAAAAGTAAAAAATAATAAAATACATCTTGACCCTTTATTTTAGGGTTTTATTACAACCTTTGATCTAAACAGTAACATTATATCTATATTATATTAAATGCACATGTCTTGTCTCGTAAAGTTGACGTTGACTCTTGTTTTTGCCGAATTATCTTCTCGGGCTGTGCTTGTCGGCTTTGCTCGTGGAGCGACCTCGGGGGAGGTCGCCTACTCAGGCAGTCTTTATTCTTCTCTTTCCGACCTCGCCTATGGGTCTTCCTCGAGGGAGGTAGCTCGTTACGGTGAGGCTGGTTCTATGTCGGGTCGGGTCGGGTCGGGTCGACCCGGGCCTAGTATCAGAGCTCAGGCTCTTTGTTATAATTGCTTTGATTTTAATTTTTACTTTTTTTTATTAAAACCGAGGGGCACAGTTATATGAACCGCACCCCCCTTTCTTAGTTTAATCACTCACGCTTGGTTATTGCCTTCACCCCCAACCCCAAAATTAGGTTTTTCCCTTTTGGGGAACCGTCGCTGCTTGCTACACCAGACCGTGGCCGGCGGCGTTACGCCGCATCGTTGGAGGCTGACGCTAGTCTCCGCGCCTCGCGACGCGTGCAAAAACCCGCGACATCGGTCGCAATATCGTTCGATTGTGAATCAATTTCGAGTCGCTTCTTTGTTCCGCCTCTTTTCACGGCGGTGCGCCCCGATCTCTTCGTTTCGTCTCGTGGCGATGCTTTCGATGCTTGGGCATTTTTGGGACTTTCGATTGAGGTTTTTGGAAATTTTGGGAATTTGGTCGGATTGGATTCGATTGTGGAAAAGGGTGATGATGTAGGAGGACTGTTTTGCAGATTTGATCTGAGACAGGCCCTCCCGTGCAAATTTTGGAAATTGCATCTGAGCCTCAGGATTAAAATAAAATATATATACATTTTGGAATTTTATTGAATTTTAATTCTGAAATTAAATCGTTGGTTGGACCAACATTGAATTAATTAATTGTATTTATTATATATCTTAATAATTGATTGAAACAGGTTAAATGAAATTAAAATTGGATTTTGAATTTTATTTAATGATTTTAATAATTATTAAATTCCCACTTAAATTAATTAAAATAAATAATTTGTTAATGTTTTAGTCCGCCTTATAATTGTTTGGGTAGGCGGCGCCCAATACTTGTCGGACCGTATTAATTGTTTGGGTAGACGGCACCCATGTAAGTGTTGGTCCGCATAAAATCATGTTTGGGTAGGCGGCGCCCAATAAGTGCTCAAATGTGATGTAGATAAACATGTTGGATCTCGATTAAGCAATTAATACCCCGCCTTTAAAAATGTTCCTCACTAAAATATGGTTTTTCATTAAATTGAAACGATGTCTTCCATCGAAATTAAAAGTAAACCAGGAATTTCGTTCCAATGGGTATTTAAGACCAAAGTCTTTTGCTCGGATCTACATTCAACGAGACTTTTATAGGGACATGTAGTGTCGCCGCTTGATGGTTGTAAACCAACTTAACTTTGTTTGACCAGCCAAAGCAGGAAAACGAAAGTTAAGGGACATCCGATTGAACTAGGTTCAATCAACTAGGAGTTGCAATTTAGCAATTGGTTTGGAGACCTACCAGTTCTGCTATTATAGTATTCAGCCAAAGCTGGGATTATGATAGTAGGAAAGTGGATCCTAGTCTATTATGATTTATATTGGATATAAATTTGTATTCTTCCGATGAGGTCGCTGAATATGTGAAACTAATGGAGACTACATAAACTTAAAATGCCACATTTATTTTGATTGCTGAATATTGGTCATATGAGTTATGTGTTTAATTCCCGTTTTATTTTATTTCTCTAGGATTGTTGAAATGAATAACTTGTCATTGAGAAGCGTTTTGGAAACGAACAAATTGGCTGGGCCAAATTTTCTCGACTGGCATCGAAATGTTCGTTTGGTGCTCAGGCAAGAAAAGATTGAGTACGTGTTGGACACGTCAATCTCTGCTACCCCTGAGGTTGGTACTGAAGAAGCCGAGGCGTTTAACGCCGAAGCTCAAAAGAAGCATCAAGATGATGCTTCCCAGGCTCAGTGTGTTATGCTCCTCGGGATGACTCCCGAGTTGCAAAGGCAGCATGAGAGGATGCTTCCCTTCGAGATGATCAAGCATCTAAAGGATCTCTTTGATTCTGAATCTCGTTCCGAGATTTATGAAGTAATGAGAGATCTTTTTAGATGCCGGATGTCTGAAGGAGGGAAGGTTTCTCCTCATGTATTGAAGATGATTGGGCTGATCGAGAAACTTGGTCGTTTGGGCATTGAGCTCAACACCAATATTGCTGTTTATGCCATTCTTCAGTCGCTTCCCTATTCATATTGAAGTTTCGTGGTAAACCTTAATATGAATAAGACGGAATCGACTATGCCCAAGCTGCATAACATGCTAAAGACTTTTGAGTCTTCCACTGCTAAGGAAAAACCCATGCTCATGGTGAGTGCCTCTACTTCTTCTGCTCCGAAAGGAAAGAAGAAGCGAAGGGGCAAGACAAAAAAAGGCTCCAAGCCAAACTTCCTCAAGCCCAAAGGTGGAATTCAAAAGAAAGAAAGGGTAGATAAGGATGTATGCCTCCACTGCAAGCAGAAGGGGCATTGGAAGAAGGACTGTAAGGTTCTAGCAGCTGAAAAGAAGACACAGGGTGTCTCAGCCACTGGAACAGGTATGTTTGTTATTGAGTTAAACATGTCCACAAATGATACTAACTGCTGGGTATTGGATACTGGTTGTGGCTCACACATTTGTACTAATGTGCAGGGTCTCAAGCATAGCAGGGTAGTTAGGTCGGGTGAAGTCGCCCTACACGTTGGGAATGGAGCAAGAGTTGCTGCTGAACGTGTTGCCGTTTATGTTTTAGATTTACCCTCTGGTTTTAGACTTGAACTGAATTATTGTTATTTTGTTCATTCTATTATTCGCAACATTATTTCTATTCATATGTTAGACATTGAAGGGTTTTCATTCCATTTTGCAAATAATAATTGTTATTTTTCGCTTAATGGTGATATGTATGGGAATGCTCCTTTATCGAATGGTTTATACTTGTTGCATTGTGGACATAATATTCTTAATATACAAAACAAACGACTCAAACTTAGTAATCATGAAAACCCAACTTACTTATGACATTGTAGACTTGGTCATGCAAATGAGAATAGGATTGCAAGGTTAAGAAAGTTAGACTACTTAACCCCATTCGACCTGAGCCTTATGGTAATTGCGAATCCTGTCTCAAGGGCAAGATGACCAATAAACCCTTTTTTGGGATAGGAGTTCGTGCCAAAGAAATTCTAGAGTTGATCCACAGTGATGTCTGTGGACCATTGCCCACTCTAGATAGGGGTCAGTTCGGATACTTCATCACTTTTACGGATGATTTTTCAAGATACGGGTATGTGTATTTAATGAGACACAAATCTGAATCTTTTGAGAAATTCAAAGAGTTTAAGGCTGAAGTAGAGAAATAACTTGGTAAGAGTATCAAGACTCTTCGATCAGATCGAGGAGGTGGATACCTTAGCCATGAATTCACTGATTACTTGAAGTTACATGGAATCCTGTCACAATGGACTCCTCGCGGAACATCTCAAATGAACTGTGTATCCGAAAGGAGAAACCGAACCCTGTTAGAAATGGTGAGTTCCATGATGAGTTTTCCTCTCTTCCGACATTCTTATGGGGATACGCGTTACAAACCTCAATCTACATTCTGAATAGGATTACATCCAAATCAGTTGAGCATACACCATATGAATTATGGTGTGGCATGAAGCCAACTTTTTCGCATATCAAAACATGAGGCTGCCCCGTGATTGTGAAAAAGATGCTCACCGATAAGTTAGAATCCAAATGTGAAAATAGTTATTTTGTGGGATATCTTAAGGAAACTAAAGGATATTATTTCTATCTACCGGAGAAACAGTCAGTGACTGTTTCTAGGCAGGCCAGGTTCCTCGAATAAGACTACGTCTTCAAGGAAAAAGGTCGTAAGATGATAGAACTTGAAGAAATTCAAGAACCACAAATTAACAAAGAGACTGATATCTTGTTAAAGCAACATGACCAAGAATCAGTGGGAGCATTCAGTAGCTCGCATGGTGGAAGTTTATCACATAGTGTTCCTCTTTCAGCCAGTGGAAGCGTAATTGGAGTTGCAATGCCTGAGCAACGAACTCCAAGTAGGCTGAATGAGAATAGCATTGTTCAAACTCCCGCTCAAGAGGCATCCGGAAGTGCTCAAGGAGCATCCGAAAGCATCAATCTTGAGGCCTCCCCGGTCAACGATGAAATTGCTGTACCATAAAATTTTCACGATCAGAATGTGCAGCCTGAACAACCACAACTCCGTAAGTCTACTAGAGTTCGTAATCCGATCACCAGATATTATGGTTTCCTCGTGGAGGAACAAGATAACGTGGAGATCCCGGATAAGGACGAACCTAAAACTTACGCTGAGGCAACATTAGATGTTGACAAAAGAAGTGGCATGAAGCCATGACATCCGAGATGGACTCGATGTACATCAATCAAGTTTGGGACTTGGTTGAATTGTCAAAAAGGGGTCAAACCCATAGGTTGCAAGGTGGTTCATGCGTAAGACCGTTGCGTAAATGGCAAGGTACAAACCTACAAGCTAGATTGGTGGCGAAGGTTACAACCAACGCCAAGGCATTGACTATGACGAGACTTTTCTGTTGGTCCCTACAGAACGAAGTCTTACACGTATGGGGGGGATACACGTGTTCGGTTTTTAAAACTTTTTCATCGAGGTCACTTTGGGTCGATAATCCCGAAGATTAGGTTTCGAGAAGCCACAGACGCTCCGAGTCAAAGTCTACAGAGACAAAGTGATCCCGAAGTCGCCGAGATACCTCGATAATCCCAACCGAGTCCCGAGTGTCGAGATCCCGAAGTTGCTTCGATCGATAACCAACTTATCAACCCTCGTAAGAGTACGCGTCAGGTTTGGTAACTATCTCTGTTCTTTCCTACTCCATTGGCGGAATGGTTGGCCTTAGTTTATACTCGCTTTTAAGCTTTGTCAAAACCTTCCCTTTATGAAATAGTGATTAGGCTGTGATTCACTTATGCAACTTCAATTGGATTGGTTACAACCGAATATCGATTGAAAAGTATGCTTTCAAAATCAAGTCAATGCAAATGTATAAGCACGATAAGGAAAGCAATAAAGAACACAAAGAATTTATAGTGGTTCAGAGACTCAAGCTCCTACGCCCACTCTCCCCGACTTTACAGAGAAATTCACTATCAACTTCGAGCTTTTCGACTACCTCGTAGTTTACTTTACTCAACTCGCCCCGAAGTTTTTTCGACTACTCCACGAAGTTTACTTACTCAACCCGACCTTGAGCTCGACTACCTCCGTAGTTTACTTACTCAATCATCACACAAGCTTTCGGACTACCCCGTAGCTTACTAACTTCTCCTCTAGAGCTTTCGACTACTCCGTGAGTTTACTAACTCTTTACAACACTTTCTCACCAACAAACACACTCCAACTACCTTCTCAAGGGTTTTGGGGTTTCTTGGTTGGTTTCCAACTAGGATGAGATATCCCTTACAATGAAGCACAATGCAAAGGGTTAGGATATCTCGACTAAGCTTTGGATATTTCTTATCAAGTTAGGCTTAGTATAGTGAGCTCTCTTCAATATAGAAGCACTTGGGAAATTCAAGGTTTTTCGAAAGTGCTTTTCACTTTTTTCAAGAATAGGCTTGAGCTCTTAAGTTATGCATGATAAATTTCCCGTAGCCTTACAATGTAGAGGGTCACCAGTATTTATAGGCATACACCAATGTCACTTTTGAAAACTATCCGTTGGAGAGATAGCTTCGTGAGTTCCCTCTTGTGGTGTGTGAAACGACTATATTTAGGGTTTGACAATCCCCAATACGTTTTTAGGCAATAGACTTTCATGTAGCCGGTCTTCACTTTTTGCGATACTGGAACTTTTCATTACATCCGACATTTTTTTTTGACTGTCACCGTCGATGTCGGTAAGATGGTACAAATGTCGCCTTTCCTCTTTTTGACTTTTGTCTCCAGTTAAAGGTACACACCTTCAACGACTCTTTTTGGTTACAAACTTTGAGTTTGATATAACCTTAACAACACTTCTGACTTAGTTCCTTTTGTCTGCATTTGAATGTCTTGGCAGATATCTAACTTTCTAAGGAATCGCGATCTTCTCAGTATTGCATCCTTCAGATAGATATATTCAGTGCCTCGGAACATTGAGTTCATATCGAAAGCATTCAAGACATTATCGAGTCTTCGGTAATTCGTGCCTTGATATTCTTGATCTTCAGTTTCTCAGTCTTTAGTCTTGTGTCTTCAGAGTCTTCTGAGTTTTCAGGGTCTTCTGAGACATATTGACTGTTGTGCTGAGTCTTCACGCTGAGTCTTCGATTTTCAAGATCCCATCGAAGTCTTCAAGAACTATCCTGAACTATATCTGCTAACTATACATTCTGCAGATAACATCCTGATAATTCTAAAACTGAATCCTGACTCAACTATCAAGATCATTCTGAACATGTCATACTCAGGGGTTTTGGGATCTAATCAAAATCATAAATCTTTATTAAAATTCATCTCCCAACAATTTCCCCCTTTTTGATGATGCCAAAACCTATCTTGTTACAAACATATAACCTATACTCAGGTTTCAGTTTATCCTATTACAAGATTGGTTCCTGAACAGAGAATCTCCCAACAATTTCTTTAAGAAGGGAATCTCTTTAAATAAATAATCTCCCAACAATTTAAATCATTCAACAAATTTCTTCAGTAATGAATCTTTTTTAAATAGATCATTACCAAATACTTAAACAATTTCACCCATAAACATACAATCAATTAGAGACATTCATTCAGGCATATCAAAATAAAAGACATGTAAATAAGATAATGAGGTATTATCTTTTGAGCATAATGATAAATCTTCATTCATGATAGGTATCCTATTACAGATTACAATGAGTTTATCAACAAAATCAAAAAGACACAAATTTAAAGATTACAAAATCTTCTGAGTCTTGATCTTGGTCTTGATTTTTGGCTCTGAAGTCTTTCGCTCTTGGTTTTCATTCTCAACTTCATTGAGCACCTCTGTGTCGAACATTCCGTAAAATCTCTTCTTTAGCTCATTTCTTTCCTTGATGATATCCGGATTGTTTCCTGTTAGACCCAACTGACCAGCATACTGAGCAATTTCTTGAGTAATGGCCTTCACATTCACCAAGTCGTTACTAAGTCTTGGAGGTGGATAGGAATATGGACCAGGGGCCACTATCTGTACCTCTCCTTCATCCGCAAAGTTAATCCAGCTTTCTTAGCTTGTTCTTCTTGGAGTGTCTTCAGAGCATTTCTCGTGTTGAAGACTTTCTTCTGAGGTTGAGACTCAGAATCTTCTGTTTCTTCATCATCCAGAATCAGCTTTCTCTGGATTGACTTAGAAGCCTTCGCACGCTTGCTTTCAGGTTGAACAACGACCAAGACTTTCCTTTTCATAGGCAGTTCAGCAGCAGCCTGGCTTGTTCCAACTTTTACTCTAGCACTCAGTTTCTCTCTTGCAACATCAAGCATGGTTTGCTTAAACTTCGAGTGTAGATAAACTTTTCTACGGCGAACTTCAACTTCTCAATGAGCTTCGACTTCTTTTAAAGGCTTTGGTTAGATTGTACATTTCAAAGATCTTTCGAAGCCTTCTTCTCCAAAGAAACACGTGCCATGAACTTTTTCGAGATCTTGACTTCTTTTTTCCCCCTTCGCACCGTAATTTGGAAGAAGCTCGGAGAAGTCTTTGTGTCCATGTGATATTGCTCTTTGCTCACACAAATAACTTCTCCGCTATCGATCTTGTTCGTCTTCGGCCTCCTTAGATGGTTCTTGGCCACGAAAAATTCTTCGAGATAAGTGGGCAACCGCCGAAGAGTGCTTCCTTGAACATCTCTGTCATCTTGGTCATGAGTAATGAGCTCATTTCCTCAACAAAGCAGACTTGATTAGCACTTCATTCTTTTTACGCGGTTTCACCTCTAAGAAATCGAGAACTCTCCCGGTGTTTACGCCCGGTTCATCACTTAACTCGGCCTTGACTCCTCCGAATTTTCTCATTGGCTTTCCTTCCATGGAGGTCATCCGGGTGGTCAGTGTTTTGAATTTGCACCAGCTCTGAAGAGTGACTAAGACTTTCCATCTTTTGAGCTTGATTGGCCAACGTCTCTTCCATCTGAGCAATTTTGATCATCATTGGCTCAACCTTCTCAAGTTTCTCCATCAAGGGAGTGAGATCAATCTCAGGAATCTTCGTGATCTCTGTGCATATATCGATCATCACAGGCTTGGCTTAAATCCGAGCTCCGGTCTCCAATGCGCCTCGGTCCGAAGAGTGTTAAGATCGATCGATGTTGACTAATACCAGAGTTGATCGAACAGCGAAGTCTCCTTTTCCATCTGAGACCGGCCTCTCAACATCTCCTGTTGGTCCCCATCTCCATCTTGAGATTTGTCTCCGGTTGCTTGGGGCACCAACTTAGTCGCTCTCCTCTCAGCCAACTTCCTTTGAACCAGCTCATCAAAATCGGAGTTTTTCATCATGAGCTTTGTCCTTCTGAATCCTGAGAAGTCGGTCAGGAAGGTTGTCTCCTCATTCCACCAGTCTTCCCCTCTGAAAGCAGCAATATCAAGCATCTCGGGAAGAGTCTGATTGAGGATGAACACAGTTGTCCTTAATCTGAAGAAAATATCTTTGCGAGATCGAGGGTATAAAAATTTGAGCTCGGGGTATGGTCAAGTATGAACCGTTCCCCTTGCTCCTCCACACTCGCCTTCTTGACCCTCGCCTTTCTTCCATCTCGGGCTTTACGGTTCGGTTGAAGCCTCGGCTAAGGGATCAAGAAGTAGATCCTTTCAGAGCTCATCAAGAATAATACGCTCCTGAGCCTCAAAGACATCCCCGAAGTTTGTGTGGTCGAGTCCTCGGTTTGCATCGAGTGGGTTACGAGACTGGTGGTATATCTTCGGATCGGCTCTGGTACCGCTCTTCCGTTCGGGCTGCACATCCGAGGTAGCATCATCTCGAGGTCTGAGTTCCTTTAAAAATTTCCTGAGAAATTTTATCTGAACTGAGAGATGTCTCGAGCACCTCAGAAAAGACCTGCTCCTCAGTCTGATCCTGTGTCCTAGAGATAACCTGAGCCAACACTTGTAATGGTGAACTCTGAGCGGTTTGGCCCTCCGGTTGAATCTCTTCAGAATCACTTCCATCTTCATCGGTGAGAACCACCAATCTTCTGCGTTTTGGAGCAAGATCCTTCTGTTTCAACATCTTTGCTCCCTGCTCCATCTTTGCCTCCAACAACACCTTCCCCCTGGTTTGTTGGGTCTCTTTTTCAGCAGCCGCAGAAGGTGATTCTACCTTCTTTTCTCTCTTCCCCCTGATGGCCTGCTTCCTTGCAGCAATGGGCTTAAAGAGAATTTTGGATTTAGGGAATGGGGTCGAATTGGCGAAGATATCCTCCTTCTCTTTGCACATCTCCAAAATATAAGCAATTTTGGTGGCATGGTGGATCTTGCCTTTGATTGAAATCGCCCCGTCAACCTTCCTCAAGACTTTGGTCTGCTCACTCACCGTCTGAATCAAGAATTTCAGCCAGTTGAAGTTTGTGGTGGGTGAGGCCTCTATCGCCGCCATCAATCTGAGCTTCGGGGTACTGATCTGCTCAAAACTCCCCGCAAGACTCATGATGCATTTGCTCACAATATCCATCAACGCACGATATTGTGGCTTTAAGTGCCTCTTATGCAATGTCGCCTCAAACTTAACAGGATTCTCAGCAATCCTATCTAAGTACTCCTGCTCTCTACCTGACATATACATCGTAGGATCCTGTCCTCTATCACAAAGCTCAAAAACATCATTCAGATTTTTCGAAACTATGTACAGATCCCTCTCAAAATCGACGTATTTGGACGAATGCTCTAAGTGTGATACAGTTAACTTAGAATGCATACAACCCTCTTCATCTATTTTCAAGTTACAGATGAATTCGATTACCTCTTTTCGCAAACTCCCCGGTGCGGTCGGTTTTTGACTAGTTCAAATGAGTTTAGCGGTCGAATCATATGCAAAGCCTCTTCTTCCGGCTTTGAGTTGGTTGTGCTTTCGAGTGAAACAACAAACTCGTACCACGGTTTGTTGGTTTTGGCTAATCTCTCGAACATGGTTGGAGCCATTTTAGAGTTGATTGAAGAAATGAAGCTTTTAGGGTTTGGAGAATTTCTGGGCAAAGGGATTTTATTTGCAGATGATTTGGGAACGAAGGGTTTGATAAAATTTTGGCTTGAAAGGCTTATTGGGGTTTATATAGCTTCGATGATCGTGGGGAATCGTGTTGGTTAGGTGAAAAAACAGCGGTTGAGATTAATCCATTATTAATCGTATACTGAACCGACGATCTCTCGAAAAAAGTAAGCCGCCAAAACATCCTCATTGGTCATTAAAGTAGCAGAGCATTAAATGACTGTTGACCTTCTTCGGAATTTGAAACGATCCCGCTCAAAAACATTCCTCAGGTGTTTTGTATTTATTGCGAATGATTACTGAATTTTACTTGAGCAATAAATGAGTCGATGAAGTCATTACTTCTTCGCACCAATTTCCCTCTATCGATCTTATCGAGTATTGACCTTGATAAGATGTCAAGATAATACTAAGTAACTTGAATTGGTTCAAGATGCTTCTCGAAGTTTTTTCGAGACTCGATTCAAGATTTCCATTTTATCTCGAGCTTCTCGAATGATTCTCGAGAAAACTTCATGCATCTAAAACCTTCGATTTATCGATTTTACTCTATACACGGGTTCTAAAGATCCCTAATTCTATCGAAAGTTCCTCGAAATCTTG
The DNA here is from genome assembly GCA_037126765.1 of Stenogyne calaminthoides. Lineage (NCBI taxonomy): Eukaryota > Viridiplantae > Streptophyta > Magnoliopsida > Lamiales > Lamiaceae > Stenogyne > Stenogyne calaminthoides. The sequence goes on from JBBCBC010000015.1 coordinate 7,128,063, forward strand.
ATTCAACCCAAAGATTTAGTCAAGATAGATCTCCGCTTATCAAGATGACTTTTCTCCATCCTTATGTCCTTCTTCTCGACATGATCTCGATGAAGTGGTGTCTCGATATCCACATGCTTGCATCCGGTGTGCAATACGGATTTTGTGAAATAGCAATGGCACTATTATTGTCACAAAATATTGGTACTTCATTGCCTACAACTTTATAATCCTCAATTGTTGTCTCGAGCCAAAGAATCGAAAACAAAGAAATTTCCCGCAGACTATATATATTCACTTTCAAGAGTACTTGTTGCTATCGAGGTGGTTTCTTTAAAAACCAAGATATCACCTTATTTCCTAGAAATTGACAAGTTCCCAAGTGGACTTCACATTTCAAGAAACTCCATAATCATGAATAACCACTTAACTCAAGGTTATCATCACCGATACCATAATCCTCTATTTATCGTGCCTTTAAGATATTTCAAGATCTTTTTGGCAAACCTCCATGTGACTAAGCCTTAGGATTAGCTTGGTATCTTGCGATATCCCAACGTAAAATGTTATATCCCGCCTACTTAAGATAGAGCAATGATCCAATGATTCCTCTATAATCAAGATGACTTATCGATTTGCCTTCGTAATCGGGGATCCATCTTGTAGTTAGTATTCATGGGAATCCTAAGCGTATTTGCAATTTCAGACACCATATTTCGCAATCGATCTCGGTGTACTTTGCCCTCGGTTGATGAATATTCCTTCCTTTGATTTGTTTCACTTGAAGTCCTAGAAAGAAATTCATCTCTCCCATCATTGACATCTCAAACTTGCCTTTCATCGCTGTTGAAAACTTTTCACACAAAACCGATGGTTTGGAGATCCAAAAATGATGTCATCAACATATATATCGAACTAGTAAGATATCTTTCCCATCCTCTATCCCGAGCGAGTTCTATCAACAGTTCATTTGACAAAACCATGGTCAAGAAGAAACCGAGAAAGAGTATCATACCATGCTCTGGGTGCTTGTTTAAGACCATACAAAGCTTTTCTGAGCCTGTAAACTTGGTCATTCTATTTGAAACCAGGAGGTTGTTCCACATAAACCTCTTCTTTAAGCACACCGTTCAGAAATGCACTTTTCACATCCATCGACAGATTGTGAACTTCATGTGGGGGCAAAGATATGCAAGAAACAATCTGATGGCTTTAGTCTTTGCAACAGTGCAAAGGTTTCATCATAATCCAAGCCTTCTTCTTGGGAATAACCTTGTGCAACTAGCCTTGCCTTGTTTCTCACAATGTTGTTGTTTTCATCTCTTTTATTCTTGAAAACCCACTTGGTTCCAATGACATTGTGCTTTTCTGGTCTATCTACTAGCTCCCATACTTCATTCCTTGAGAATTGATTTAGCTCTCTCTTGATAAAGAAGAATCCAAAGGAGAATCTTGTAGAGCTTCACCAATCTCAAGAGGTTCTTTCTCCGATAGGAAACAATGAGAATAGTGCACTCTCTCCATGGAACCTTCTTGTCTTAACACCTTCAGTTAGATCACCCACAATCTGACTTGCAGGATGACTATCTAACCATTTCCTTCTTGATGTTCCCCCTTCAATAGTGTCCTCAACATTTGAAATGTTAGGTTCAGTTATATCAGTAAACTCAGGGAACAACAAAACAGGAGAAAGGGAATCATCTTCCTCGGGGAAATTTATTCGAACATTGTCGAGACATTTGTTCCCCTTTGGTTGATAGATTCAGAATTTGCCTCACCGTGACCACATCTTCATTGGCATCACGCACTGAAGTCCGAATCGGTGTCTGCTCAGATTGGTCACCTTTGGAGTGTTGGTTTTCCCGGTCTCACCATCCCGATTTCCATTCGAACTTCTTTATCCGAGTCCGAGTCACTCCAATCATAGATAGTGACCGACTTCTTCTTTTCGATTCGATGGATGATTTATCTTTCGTTTTCAGCTTAATCTGGTGATCCTCTTAGTTAGTTCATTTTAGCGTCATGTTCTGTTTTCTTCCGAACACAAATAGATTCATCAAAAACAACATGAGGTGTTTCCTCCACAATAAGAGTCCTACGGTTGTAAACTCGAAGCTTTATCGACTTGTAATATCCTAAGAATATTCCTTCAAATTTTTACTATCAAATGTTTTTCAATCGATCTTTACCATTATTGTGTATGAAACACTTGCAACCAAACACACAAAAGAAAGAAACAAGAGGCTTCCTTTCATTCCAAAGCTCATAAGGCGTTTTGCCTTGACTTTTTGTCAAGATGGATCTATTCTCGAGAGTAGCATCAAAGTGTTGACAACTTCAAAAGCCCAAAACCTTTTAGGAATATCCTTCAAAGAATCATTGTCCTTGCGAACTTTTTTTCGTAGTCCTGTTCTTCTTTCAAAGAACACCATTTTGTTGAGGGTCCTTGCAAATGATGTTTCATGTAGAATTCCATTTGTCGCACAATAATTAGAAATGATATGATTTATAAACTCGGTTCCTTTGTCGAGGATCGATTTTGACCACACCTCGATTTTTCTCAATACCGAAGTCTTTTTCATGAATTTCGGCAACTTTTATTCGAGTCTCTTTCTTACTGAGTAAGAATATGACCCAAGTATATCTTGAGTAGTCATCAACTACTACCAATGCGTATTTTCGCCATTAGTGCTCACAGTGTTATAGGACCAAACAGATCCATATGCAAAAGTCAAGTATTCTCTCGAGAAACTTCTACTTTGCTTTTTAAATGATGCTTTGACTTGTTTTCCTTTTTTCAAATGTAGATCACAAATGTGTTCTTCATGAACACTTCATTAGGCAACCCTCTTACAAGAGCTAATCTTGCAAGCTTGTTCAGGGTTTTGAAATTTAGGTGATTCATTCTTTTATGCCATAACCAACTGGTATCTATGGAACTTTTAGCAACTAAACATGTATCTTTAGGAGTTGAACTCCAATCAACAAGATACACATTCCCTTTTCTTGTACCAGTCAGTAATACTTTCTGTGATGTATCATCTTTCACAAAACATAAGTTCTTGGAGAACTCAACATTGAAACCCTTATCACATAATTGGCTAATTGAAAGCAAGTTATGCTTCAATCCAGATACATATGAAACACCATGGATATGAACTGAGTCGATTTCCAAAGTTCCATATCCTTCAGTCTGTCCCTTGGAGTTATCTCCAAAAGTGATCTGTGGGCCTCTTTGTTAACATAGTCACCGAAAGCATCTTCTTGAATCCTGTCATATGTCTTGAACATCCACTGTCAAGATACCATACATCAGGAGCTTTTTCATCTCTGCTCATCAGTGCCATGTGATCTTTCATCAGCTTAGTGCCCTTGTTTCCTCCTAAAAACAGATCAATTCTTAGGTATTCAATTTGTGTAGGGTCCTACAAGGTTAGCTGTACCTTTCGGAATCCAAATTTGCCTGACAACTCTAATCACTTTAGAGTGGCTAATCTGTCTTCCATAAACATCAACATATACATCCACTACTCTGGGTGCCTTAGCAATTTTCTGTATATGTGTGCTAGCTTTAGCATGAACACGTGCCTTAGAATTCTTCTTTGGTTCAGGCCTTCTGTTCAGATACTTAGGCTTTTGTGCTACTGGTCTAAATCTTTGTTGACTTGGGTTCAGATAACCTTTACCCTTAGGCAAGTGAGGTTCGGGGTTGTCTCAGATCGAACTGGTCTTTCAAAGATACCGAGGACTTGGTCTCTTCGGGTTGAGAATGTCTCTGGCTGAAGTGTTTCTCATCCGAGGATTCCTCCGATGGTTCAAAGGTGGAGCCTTTCAGTTCACATTCTTAGCCCGAGGCTTTGAAGTACTTGCTCGAACTTTTCTTAACAGATCTTTCAGTTTTCTAGCCTTCACCTGAGGTTTGGGCTTTCTAACCTGATCATTCAGTTTTACTGAGACCATATGTCCTTTTCCCTTGTCTACAACCTTGGGCATTTCTTCAGTTTGAAATGTAAGTGCCACTGGTTTTACAAAGATAGTCTTCTTGCTACTTGACGCAAAGATTTAGATGACCTTGTGAGGTTCCCCCGAATGTATCCCAATCCGCATTTTATAGTCACAGATCTCTCGGTAACTCAATTTCATCTATTACATTAGATGCATTATTCAATAGAGTTAACTTCTTACGTGCACTATCCTCACAGATTCTGTAGAGTTTTATGCTTCTCGAGAGAGGTCATTGAACTCCGTTTCGATTATTTGAATCTCTTCAAATGGATTTTCTAAATTTTTCAAATGAGGGACATTATCAACTTCTCTTTCTCTCGAGAGTTGTACTTTCGTAACATCCAGTTCATCAAGAGCTCCCATTAATTGAGAAGTGACTTCAATATTGCTAGAGTCTTTCCATTTTAGATTTTTCACTTCTTTTCGTTCCTTATTCTCGCTCTTGAGTTCATTTAGTAGTTCTTGCAAAACAAAGATAGTCCTTCATCGATTCTCAAAAGAATCCATCAGTCAAAATGACTTTTTAAATTGGAACTTGAAAACTCTTGTGCTAGTGTAGGAGCAACAACAGAGAAAGAAGAGTTTACCTCCTCAATGGCCATCCGGCGGATGTTATCACTTTTCATTTGTCGAGAATATCTCATCTCAAGAGCTAGATCCCTCCTCGAGTTTTCTTCTTCGCAACCATGGCCTTTTTGCTAGGGAACTTCGGTCTCTTTTAGCTTGCCTTTCTCTTTCTCCTTAGCACTCAAACTGGACAATCATCTTTGGAAGTGACCTTTCTTCCGCAATTATAGCATCTGTTGGCATCATCATCCCGATCATTTTTCTTTTTTGGACTTGGAGTCCGTTCTCTTGGATGAAGATCCTTCAACTTTCAGGTCTTTCTTCTTCTCAGTTGATCTGTCCTCAGGTTTCTTCTGGTACCTGTGGTTCCTGTAATAGTTTTTGTATTTTCCAAATCTACTATTAAGTCTATCAAACCTCCTTGCCATCAGTGCTAGCTTTTCCTCAAGCTCATCCTGATTTTTGCATGGGGGTTCTCAGACTCTCTAGTTTTACAGATTTTATCTTTGGCTTTTAAAGTCACATTCTGACTAGATGAAAAATCATCTTTGCTGTCAGCCTTTTTGGATTTCTTATCAATTACAAATTCATAGGCTTTCAACTCAGAGAAGACTTGTTGGTATGGCATTGAGTTAATATTCTTGGTGTTTTCAATCACCACTGCATGAATACCCCATTTCTTAGACAGACCTCTAAGAATTTTCAATGCCACTTCTCTCTGTGGATATTTCTTTCCAAGTGCATTTAGATCATTCATGATGCTAGTGAATCTGACTTCCAGTTTGTCTATTGATTCACCATCATCCATTTCAAAACTATCAAACTTTCCAATTGCCAACGAAAGTTTGTTTTTTTTATATGATCGTGCCTTCGCACATAACAAACTAGTGTATCCCAAATCTCTTTAAAAAGATTACAATGGAGAGATCATTCCCATCACACCATCATCAACTGTATTGTATAGTGTGTCTTTTGCAATGTAGTCTAGATTGACTAACTTTCTCTCATCCGGAGTCAGTTGGTCATCAGACTTAGGAAATTTCGCTCTAGATCAATTCTCTCATCTTTCGTTCCTCTAGGATTCACTACAAGAAATTGGAATGGTCCTTGAGAGACCACTCTCCACACACGCTCATGTTTGGAATACTGAGATGAGCTCAGATTCTAAGTCTCCATAGGTCATAGTTCTCCACCGAGAACATGAGAAGTTTTTAGAAGACATTTTTTCGATCTCTTTGAAAAAATAAAAAAGTTTCAGCAAATAAGATCAGTTCAGGTAGACCACAAGTACTTTTGAAAAAAATAAAACTTTGGTCAACACAGTAGGTGGTCAAGTTGAACCACTGTTTTGATACCACTTGTTGGTATCGGATCAGAGACATGTTTTAAAACAGATCTGCTCAGGTGATCACTTTGAAAATAGTGATCTGTTGAACTCCTGCTCTGATACCACTTGTTGGTCCCGTTGCAAATGAGTCTTACACGTATGGGGAGGGGGGATACACGTGTTCAAAGGTTTTTAAAACTTTTTTTTTCATCGAGGTCACTTGGGTCGATAATCTCAAGATTAGGTTCGAGAAGCACAGACGCTTTCCGAGTCAAAGTCTAGAGAGACAAAGGATCCCGAAGTCGCTTTCAGATACCTCCGATAATCCCCAACCGAGTCCCGAGTGTCGAGATCCCGAAGTTGCTTGGATCGATAACTAACTTATGGAACCCGTAAGAGTACGCTCAGTTTGGTAACTATCCGTTTCTACTACTCCGTTGGCGGAATGGTTGGCCCTTAGTTTATACTCGTTTTAAGCTTTTTCAAAAAAACCTTCCCTTTATGAAATAGTGATTAGGTTGTGATTCACTTATGCAACTTCAGTGGATTGGTTCCAACTGAATATCAGTGAAAAGTATGCTTTCAAAATCAAGTCAATGCAACAGATAAGCACAGATAAGGAAAGCAATAAAGAACACAACAATTTATAGTGGTTCAGAGACTCAAGCTCCTACGTCCACTCTCCCTGACTCTACAGAGAAATTCACTATCAACTTCTGAGCTTTCTGACTACCTCGTAGTTTATTTACTCAACTCTACTGAAGTTTTTCGACTACTCCACGTAGTTTACTTACTCAACCCGACCTTGAGCTTTCTGACTACCTCCGTAGTTTACTTACTCAATCACACACAAGCTTTCAGACTACCCCTGTAGCTTACTAACTTCTCCTCTAGAGCTTTCTGACTACTCCACGTAGTTTACTAACTCTTTACAACACTTTCTCACCAACAAACACACTCCAACTACCTTCTCAAGGGTTTTGGGGTTTCTTGGTTGGTTTCCAACTAGGATGAGATATCCCTTACAATGAAGCACAATGCAAAGGGTTAGGATATCTCGACTAAGCTTTGGATATTTCTTATCAAGCTAGGCTTAGTATAGTGAGCTCTCTTCAATATAGAAGCACTTGGGAAATTCAAGGTTTTTCGAAAGTGCTTTCACTTTTTTCAAGAATAGGCTTGAGCTCTTAAGTTATGATAAATTTCCGTGAGCCTTACAATGTAGAGGGTCACCAAAGATTTATAGGCATACACCAATGTCACTTTTGAAAACTATCCGTTGGAGAGATAGCTTCGTGAGTTCCCTCTTGTGGTGTGTGAAACGACTATATTTAGGGTTTGACAATCCCCAATACGTTTTTAGGCAATAGCCTTTCATGTAGCCGGTCTTCACTTTTTGCGCCCCGAACTTTTTCGTGACATCCGACATCTTTTTCAAATGACCGCCACCCGCCGCTGTCAAGATGGCATGCGATGTCGTCTTCCTCTTTTTGACTTTTGTCTCCAGTTAAAGGTACACACCTTCAACGACTCTTTTTGGTTACAAACTTTGAGTTTGATATAACCTTAACAACACTTCCGACTTAGTTCCTTTTGTCTGCATTTGAATGTCTTGGCAGATATCTAACTTTCTAAGGAATCGCGATCTTCTCAGTATTGCATCCTTCAGATAGATATATTCAGTGCCTCGGAACATTCAGTTCATATCGAGCATTCAAGACATTATCGAAGTCTTCGATAATTTCGGCCTTCAAAAGATTCTTGATCTTGATTTCTCGCCTTTTAGTCTTGTGTCTTCAGAGTCTTCTGAGTCTTCAAAGGTCTTCTGAGACATATCGATCGTCAGGCCGAAGTCTTCACGCCGAAGTCTTCGCTACTCAAGATCCCATCGAAGTTTTCAAGAATTATCCCGAACTATATCTGCCGACTATACATTCTGCAGATAACATCCTGATAATTCTAAAACTGAATCCTGACTCAACTATCAAGATCATTCTGAACATGTCATACTCAGGGGTTTTGGGATCTAATCAAAATCATAAGTCTTTATTAAAATTCATCTCCCAACACTTTCTCACCAGTTGCTAAGATCAAGTCCATTCAAATTTTTTTTTGCGGAAGAAAGACACCTCGACATTTAGATTTGGCAGATGGATGTCAAAATAACTTTACTCAATGGAAACATTGATAAGGAAGTGTTCATGACTCAACCAGAAGGTTTTATCTTAAAGCCAAAATCTAATCTTGTGTGCAAGCTCATACGATCAATCTATGGGTTGAAGCACGCTTCTAGGAGTTGGAATATCCGATTTGATGAGGCTGTCAAATCATTTGACTTCATCTGAAACTCGGAAAATCCGTGCGTCTATCGGAAGTACCATGGGAAGAATATTGTCTTCATAGTTGTGAATGTTGATGACATACTGATTATGGGGAACAATATTTCTCTCATGCAGTCCGTGAAAGAATGGTTGTCAAAGACCTTCATGATGAAGGATCTTAGTGAGGCCTGCTACATCTTAGGGATCAAGATCCATAGGGATAGATCCAAGAGGATGTTGGGGCTATCACAGTCCACCTACGTAGATAAGGTGTTGAAGCGATTTGCGATGGAGAACTCTAAGAGAGGTTCTCTACCTGCATGTCATGGGATAAAACTGTCTAAGAAGGATTGTCCTTCCACAGACGATGATATCAAGCACATGAAGGACATACCATATGCATCAACAATTGGGTCCATCATGTACGCCATGACTTGCACTAGGCCAGATGTGGTCTTCGCTGTCAGCATCACTGATAGATACCAACAGAATCCGGGTGAACCTCATTGGATTACTGTAAAGAATATTCTTAAGTACCTCAGATGTACTAAAGAATACTTCTTAGTCTACGGGGGACAGTTAGATCTAGTGGCTACTGTCTATGCGGACACAAGTTTCCAATCTGACTGTGATGATTACAAATCTCAGTCAGACTATGTGTTTACTCTCAATGGTGGGGCGGTTAGTTGGAATAGTTCCAAGCAAGAGACTACCGCGGAATCAACAACCGAAGCTGAGTACACTACTGCGGCTGAAAATGCCAAAGAAGCTGTCTGTATAAAACAGTTCTTAAATGAACTAGGGGTAGTTCCGAGTGACAGCAGTCCAATAAAGTTATATTGTGACAACACTGGTGCGGTTGCACAAGCTAAGGAACCGAGATCCAACAATAGAAACAAGCATGTGCCTAGGCGTTATCACTTGATTAGAGAGATAATCTCTAGAGGAGAGATAAAGTTAGAACGTGTTTCCACAGAAGATAATTTGGCTGATCCTTTCACCAAGGTTTTGAGTGTTCATGTACACACTAGACATTTTAATGGTCTAGGGGTTAGGCATGTAGGTGATTGACTCTAGTTCAAGTGGGAGATTGTGAGTGTTAGTGTCCTAGAGACAATCATTTGTATGGACATAATACTAAGATAATATTCAGTATTGGTTTAATATTATTGTTTATTTAATATTAAATGTATGACATTACACTTATTAGAATATTATGTTTGTTTGTTTGCATTTGTTCTTATCTGTGTTCCCTTGAATCACTGCTGTCATTGAGTGTTGGGATTATACTGAAAAGTATGCTTTTACTTTGTATAATCGAAACTGAATTTTCAGATTTATTTACTGAAATAAATTATTTATCACTGATGCTTTAAATATGATTGAATGTTATATATATTTCTTGCATAAGCATTCAATAATTAAAGACGTGTTACATCAGAAGTTAATTTAGTGATACCAGATCACAGAAGATTAAATTAACAGTCCCTTGTAACTAAAAGTACCCCATTCACGACCTAGATGGAAATGAACAACCATCGCGAAAGGTTGAGGTGTAAGGCTCAGATTGGTTTGTCTTGACCAAGAGATTACACTAGTGCATGACTGATGCGCTGAATAGGACCTACATGAGGATAAATTCTTCAGAACTGAACAAGGAAGAATTAGACCTCAGTGGTTCGTTATTTCTTAACCTTCGTCCCTTAAATAGGATCACGGGAGTGGTAACTATTGCTTTTGACTTATCATGGGTAGCTTAATCGTAGAGAGATTCAATACTTTTTATCTTGGGCAATATTATTGGTCACATGTGATTGCCGAGATTTAATACGAAGAATCGTGGTGCAAGCACGCTTGCTTGATTTGATTTGCCCTTGGGAGGTTCATAAGTTTTATCATACCAAATCTTGCAAGTGAAATTTGTTTTAGGTATGGATAATAATGTTGAACCGTTCTCTAACCAAGGATATTAATTAACGGAAAGCTATTTCAAAGGGCTTGAATTAATTAATGGGCTAGATAATCTTAAACACGGAAATAATGACCCGGAGCCATATTGACCGTAATATGGGTTAAGATGGATAGTGCAATATTAATTATGTAGTGGGATTAATTAATATTTATGGGCTTGAATTATATTGTGGCTCAATATTAGATATTCAAGATCCATTAGAAGGTCCAATCTTAATTCTCCTAAAGGCCCCCTGAGTAGCCCAACATATAGTCCAATAAAAAAAAGGTGATTAAAATAAAATAAATATTGTTGCTTATATTTCCCTTATTTTCAAAAAATTATGGATAAAAGAGGAGAAAGATTTTCTTTGAATTTTGTTATGGAATGAAGATATGTATTCTTGGAATACAAGATTATCTCATTTAATTCAAGAAATCTCCCACTTGGTTATCTATATAGTATGTTTCGAAATTTTGGAAATATAGTGGGCAAGAAAGATTTTCTTGATTTTCTTGAAAATATATTATGGAAGATATGTATTTCTTGAAATACAAGAATATCTCATAAATTCAAGAAGATCCAAATCTTGGATTCTTGCACACTTAATATTTTCTAAAAATCATTATAAAATAGAGGAGGTGGAATTTTGTGAAATATTTTAATTATGGGAAAAAGAATATATGGGATATATTCAAGATTTCTTGGTGACCAAGAAGAGTCTTTTCCCACATTGAAAATTCACACAAATTTCGTTCACCCTCCCTCCTATATATAGGGGATGATTAGTTCATTCCCAAGTACAATTCCATGTGCTGGAAATATTAGCAAATCCACGAAAGTGGTGCAACAAAGTTTATTTTTCCTTTTGTTAATTGTTCATGAGTATCCTTCCAACCGGATTGTCGAGCAAGGGCTAAGGGAATACTTGGGAAGTCCTTTTGGTTAGTCCGTCCGACCAAAAGACACCGCCATCCCGAGAGGTACGCTCACGTAAACCCGTAGATTCCGCGTACGTAGGTTTTACGTGGCTTTTTTATATGCATGATATGTTGTTGCAATTATTATTTGAATTAATATAGGATTAATTCATGCTAGTAATAATTAATGAATTAAATTTGTATTTAAATATTCACCCCGAATAGATCAGGCAACTCATTCCCCAACATCCGGTATCGAGCCCTTTGTTTAGACTCAATTTTTTAAATTGTAATTTAATTCGTGGACATTAAATTTGAAATTGGATAGTAGAACTGTTAGATGTTTTTGCGGTATCCAATTGTCATGGATTTTAATGTTTTATTTTGCATGCATATAAACCGTGGTTTTTAATTCGATTCGATTCGATTTGTTTTGCCTCGTGAGAAAATCCACGAGTAGACACAGATTTGTTTGATTTGATCAATGTAATAGACTAGTCTAGATCTAGGTTTATTTATTTTTTGTAAATAAATTGTAACCGGATCGGGAACGAAGAGATGAAGAATTAAAGGGCTAAATCCGTAACTCAGCATGAAGGGCGGCGCTGGCAAGACGCCGGCACGCTTTGGGCGCAGGGCGAGGCCGGGCGGCCGAGCGACGTGAGGATGAAGGCCGCGCTCACGGGCGGGCAAAGGCTCCAGCGAACGGACGGGTGGAATGGCGCTACGGAGACGCTGGGGTTTCGGTCGCGGGCGAGGCAGAGCGGGCGAGCTACGGGCGATGCGTGATCTCGTCGTCGCCGAGGATCGGCCAAGACCTATCGACAACCGAGGGCATGAGAAGATCAAGCGGGAGACCACGGGCGGTGCCGAGGAGGCCTAGGGCTAAGGCTGCCGTCGGACGCAAGGCAGATATCTAGCCGCTACCGCCATGGGTGGTTCGAGATGAAGTTTTTTTTTTCGAGACGAACGAGTGGGAGAAATTCGAGACGTGTTTCTTCAAGATCATGCCAAGAAAAATCAAACCATGACATTGGATAATTTGTGCCCAATATGTTTATTTTTCTGCTTTTGCTTGATTTATTTGTGTTATCTTATGCTTTATTTAATTTGTTTAAATGTGTTTGCATGAGGGTTGCCAAATGAAAAAAATCTCAACTTTAAAAATTACTAAGTATGTTTAAATAATTAATTGACAATTTTATTAGGATAATAAAATTGAATTAATTTTTGACCTCCATGATTTATTTATTTGTGAATTCTTTTTGGAGAAATTTCCTACGGGGGCCGGTCAAAAGATAGGTTTCACATGAATGAATTCGAACGGATGATTGTGGGTTATTACTAGTGGCTTATTTATGACCCCCCCACGCAGGCTCGATCGTGCTTTTTAAATAGTAATCCTCAGTATTTAATCATGATTATTACTTTAGGTATAAAATTGATATGCATATACTTCCCCCAAGTCCCCGTCAATTTTATATTGGTCAAGTGGGAGCCAACTATTAATCTGGATATTAAAGGTTTGTAAATCGTTCTTGTTTGTAACTCGCTTTGAATGTGTTTAAATAATGACCCACCCCCACGGGCTTATTTAAACTGCTGTTTTTGAGATGTTGGTCGATGCATGTTCATATTTTTTGAGATTTTAAAATATGATGAAATGTGATCGAACCTTGTGATATACTTGTGCTATTGCATATAGTTGTTTATTTGGGTTCAACATGTCATTTACCTTTTAATCCATTTTTGTTATTATACTTAAAGTCAATACTATATGTATGGAAACTATATTGATTGGAAAATTATAATTGTCCTAATCGCACAAAAAGCACAAGTGGATTTTGACACAAAAATCGGGGATGAGCCAACCGACGAAGTCAAAAACACGCGGACTCATCGGATCACCTTGCGAGAGATGTCGTCAGCTGAAAATGGTGGAGGAAAAACCCGTAAGGGATTACGCCCTCAAAATAGATGGCCCATCCGAACAAACTTGAGATTCTCGAGCGCAGATTATGATCCGGAGACTCGGATGAATTTGGTACTTCATTCTCTGCTTTGAAAGGTTTTTTGAGCATTTTGGCCTCGCTAGCTAATTTGTTGCAAACTTTTGGACTCGGCAGAAATGATGACAAGGCACCAAACTCAAGCTTTGACGGCAAGTGGTCCGTCTTCATCTTCTAGGCCAAGGGTAGGCAAGATAAAGAAGAGGACCAAAGGTCATAAGCAATAAAACTCAACTATTGCCAAGGGCAATGGTAAGATGAGGAATGCTTGTTGTGTCAAGGAAAATCCAAAGAGGAAGTGCTTGAGCTGCGGTGAGAGAGGACAATGGAGGTTTTGCCAATTCCAACCCCAAAAGGGATGGAAAGAAAGGTAATTCTCACACACTAGTTGTTGAAACTTGTTTAGCGGCGTATACTTCTCATTCATGGGTGGTTGATACGAGATCCACTAATCATGTTGGTTTCACGGGTTCTAAATGATCCCAAGAACGAGGGAGTGAGATCCTCATCACACCGGGCAACGTTATTTAAAGTAGAAGACATTGCAATGCTACGTAAGTGGCAGATATTGCAATGCTTACGGTAGTAACGATTATCGCAATACTACGCAAGTAGCGAGACATTGCAATGTTACATGAGTAGCGATTAAAAGCAAATGGGAGAAGTGCACCTATCTTTTTGAAGATAAAGTTTTTGAGATTATCTTTGTGTTCCCAGTTTTAGAAAGAATTCACTTTCAGTTTCTAAAATTCGATTAAAGGACACTAAGTTTCTTCTAATAAGAATGACATCATTTTTGAAATGATGAGTGTATCTGTTACGGGACATTGATGGAAAATCTCTATACAATTAAGCGTGCACACCACTCACTTAAATGTATCCTATAACACATCAATCAAGCTTTCCGAGAAAAGAAAACGTTCATCAGACGTGAACGAGACACTTCTTTGGCATCTAAGATTAGGTCATCCAAAGAGGATCCAAAGGTTGGTGAAAGATGGTTCACTGGAGCGTCTCCAGGTTGAACAAATTCCAACCTGCGAATCATGTTTGGAGGGTAATATGACCAATATGGCATTTGGAGCCAAGGGAATGGGGCTAAAGAAGTGTTAGAGATCGCTCACATAGATGTATGTAGTCAAATGTCAACCAAAGCAAGAGGAGGTTATGAGTAATTTTATTGATGATTACTCAAGGTACATTTTCCTTATGAAGCATGAATCTGAGACCTTTGAGAAATTCTAAAGAATTTAAGGCTCAAGCAGAGAATCATATGGAAAAACGTATCAAGTCTCTACGATCTGATCATGGAAGCGAATACCTCAGCGATGAGTTTTTAAACTACTTATCCGATGAAGGATTGTATCCGACTCATCAAGACTTGGAACCCCTCAACAAAACGGGGTTTGCAGAGCGAAGCAAATGTAATTCTTTTTGGAAATGGTTAGATCAATGATGAGTTATACGGATCTTCCCGAAGTAGATTCGGGGTCATGCCTTGGAAAACAGCGACTTACATTCTGAGCTTGGTGCTATCCAAATCAGTTCCCAGAACCCCAAAGAATTGTGGACCGGGCGCAAGTCTAGCATGAGACACATGAGAACTTTGGGGTGTCCGACCTACGTGTTGGACAAGGAAACCGGTAAATTGGATCCTCGATCAGAATTAAGGCTGTTTTGTAGGATACCCCGAGGGAACAAAAGGGTGAATGTTCTATAGTTCCGAAGATCAAAAGGAGGACATCCGCACCCACTTTAGATTTTGGAAGAAAACTATAGAACCAAAGAAAACCCAGAAGTGAGATTACCTTAAATGTGCTTAGAGGGCAAACCTTAGTGCCAACTGTACTAGATGATATACCAAACGATACGCTTTCACAACTGGAGCCTCGTCATAGTGGGAGGGTTGTTTGACAGCCCGAGAGATTCATGGGAGTAGGAGAGTCCTCGGACTTGATTCCCGGAATCAGACCCATGGACATATGACGAAGCACTCCAAGATAAGGATGCATTTTCTTGGCAAACAGCAATGAAAGCCGAAGTGGGTTCTATGTTTCATAATAGAGTGTGGGAGCTAGTCGAACCACTTAATGGGGTCAGACCCATTAGATGCAAGTGGGTATATAAGAGGAAAAGAGGACTGGACGTGAAGGTTGAAACCTTTAAAGCAAGACTAATGGCGAAAAGGTTATACTTTTCGTAAAGAAAGGGATCGATTATGAGGAAACTTTTTTGCCCGTAGCCATGCTTAAGTCCATCCGTATTCTCTTATCGATCGCTGCGCATTTCGACTTTGAAGTCTGGCAAATAGATGTCAAGACAGCTTTCCTTAACGGAAGTTGTTGGTCCCGGTGGGAAAACCTATTTTGCGCGTGCGGAAGCAAGACGTTTTAATTTCGGTGCATATAAAACAGGGATGAGGGCAGAGTGCTCCAATTTTTCGACTTTTAAACTTTTGAGCTCATGTGTGTGCTTTGCTTATAAACGAATGCGTATGACAAGTATAAACATAAAGCAAAAACAACACAAAGAATATATAGTGGTTCGGACAACCATCCCTACATCCACTCTCCTCTCTAGGAAATTTCTTCAAACAGGACTTATATCACCTCCCGGGATTGCTAATAGATATTTACCGAGCTCACACTGAACCGGACTTATAACCCTCTCGGGTTCGCCTGGGACTTATCACCCCTCACGGGATCGCCTTACAGATGTTTAACGAGTTCACACTCCAACGGAGTTATCACCCTCACTCGGGTTTGCCTAACAACTACCTCACTTCACCACTGGGTTTGGGTTTTGGTGTTGTCTCCAACTATGGTGAGATTTTCCCTTACAATGGTTTTAGCCTCAATCTTTAATGGTTGGGGAAAATCTCTAAGCTTATGATACATCGTGGGTTGCTTAGATTGGGTTCTAGAACACTCTTTGAATATATTTGTATATCTATAGACTTGTGTTCTAGGGTGGGAATCTTTTGGCTATAACGCTTCTTTGGCTCAGAAAGCATTGTTGCTATCTTTTTCGCAGAGCTTCCACACCGATAATGAAGGAAGAACTTGTATTTATAGTGTGGATTTGAATGTTACCGATTGGAGAGAGTTACATTCAAATCCATACTCTTCTTTTTAAGTTCTGCAGACTTTTCTAAGTTTGGTTGTCTTCCTCTCGTTGGTCCACATCAGCTGGATTCCAACGGCTATATTCCTCAACTTGATGCCTCGGAACATTCCGGGATATCTTGAGCATTCGGTATGTTCTTGAGTCTTCGATATCTTTGTGCCTTGATTTCTTCGAGTCTTGTGTTCTCTGAACCTTCGTTTTTCTCTCGAGCCTTCGGTTTCTCGAGTCTTGAGTTCTCAAGATCCTCATCGAAGTCTTGATGTATCTCGATTTCTCATCGAAGTCTTAAACTAACCTTTTTCTATATGTACGACTATACAGTGCGAGATAATATCCTGAACACTCTAAAACTGAATCCTGATTCATCTATCAAGATTATCCTGAACATGTCATACTCAGGGGTTTTGGGATCTAATCAAAATCCTCTTTATTAAATTCATTTCCCAACAATTTCCCCATTTTTTATGATGCCAAAACCTATCTTGTTACAAACATATAACCTATACTCGGGTTTGCTTTTTTTTTTTTTTCTATTACAAGAAAGGTAAATCTCCAATCAATTTAAAAACATTCAACAAATTTCTTTAGTAATGAATCTTTTCTAAATAGATCATTACTAAATACTTAAGTAATTTCTTATAAAGATCATATAGTTTCCCTTATATATGAGCATATAATCAGATCAGAGACATTCAATCAGGCATATCAAAATAAAAGACATGTAAAAAAGATAATGAGGTATTATCTTTGAGCATAAAGATAAAAGTTTCATTGATTGTATGTTATCGATTCATGACATAATGAACTTATCAAAGAAATAAAGACACAAACATAAAGAATTACAAGTCTTGATCTTGGTCTTGATCTTACATCTTACGCTTGATTCCTCATTCCTCTTCTTCTACGGACCTTGTCTGATCAGGCATACTGATACTCATGCTGACTGAGTTCAGTTTCTTCTGATTTCAGACATCCTGACCCTCAGGTCTCTTGACCTATCTCGAGTCTCAAATCCACTTTATTTCTTGAGCCTTGAAGATTCTTTTTTTTACTCATGCTATCTGATTTCCTTTTTGCTTGATCTGATCAGTTCGACTGATTAGATCAACACATCTTTAGATCAACATATCAGAATAACATCAGGTCATCATATCAGGTTAGCATATCAGGTTTATCATATCTGATCTCGATCACGTCTGATCTTGATCGATCTCTTTTCGCTTCATCTTCCGATTTGCAACCTTTTCTTTTCGACGGTTTGGCTTTAGCTTTTTTCTTCATTTCGATTCGCAAGATATTTCATGAGTTCACTCTTAACTCATCTAACTCATCGATCTTGATCGGTCTTGTTCGCAAACCTCGTCGATCTCAATCATTTACTTTTGATTCCTTGAGTTCCCCCTCAAGTTGAAGTTCCCCTTTCAACTGATATAGACCGATATATCTGAATTGGTGACGTTTTCAAGCTCAGCTGATTTTCTTCATTTGATCAGCTTTGTATGTAATCAGATTTTTGTTGACCTAATCTGATTCTTCTCAGATTAAGACAATTCTTGGAAAATGTTCTTTGCCAGAGAGCTTAGTCTAGAGTAGTAGACTCTCTTCCTAAGTTGGTGCGATTTGACATGCGTAGATATCGCCTCGATACACTCGATATGTCAATCCGCCGTAACTTTATCCAATTATCGGTCGCGTGATTTCTACACGACGGCATCCTTGTGATGCAAATTTTTCTAAAATAGGCTTTGAGAACTCAAATTTGCATCTCGCACCCCTTGCTTTTGGCCTCTATAAATTGGACCAATGTTTTTTACACAACATAACTCATTCACCATACATATCTTCTTCAGAGAATCATGTATCCCTGGTGAACCCTTGTTTCCGGTGAGACTTAGGCAAAACACTTTTACCCCTTTTTCCATGATTTCATCTTCTCAAATCAACTCTGTTCATCCTTTTTGTCTTGTTTTCATCATCGTCAACGATTTCACATAATGATTGTTGCAAAGCTTCTCTACCACCACGGGCAAGTGGCCTCTTTATTAAGGTAACCGAGAAGACACTTCTCCTAACCGTATGCACCTTTGTGTCTATCGTTATGACATGACTACCATCAACAGACTTAGTCTGCGAAAATGAACGTGAGTTTGATATCGATCTTGATCGGATAAACGGCGATCTTCCTATATCAAACTCACCCTTTAACGGTGGAGCGCCCTTTTTACTCCTCCTTGGGGCTCCCGGCTTAAAAATCCTATTAATGCCGCTCTCACTCCCTTGGAGAGTCCATCATTTTTTAAAGATAGGATTACCTTTTCAAGCCTCCTCATCCTGTTAAGTGGGGAAAATGAGAGCATCGATTTAAAATCTCTCTCCTCCTCTTAATCACCCCCAGAGATCGGGTTTGGGTTTGGATGAAGGTTTAGGGATATGGCTTAAGGGTTTAGGGTTTAGAGTTATGTATTGACCTCCGTGTTTTCTTGCATTTGTAACTTGTAATGTAAACGACCTTGGTCTTTATCAATGAAAAGTTCTATTATTCCATTGTTGTGTAAAACTTTACTGTTTTCTTGGTACCGCTTGTTGATATCGGATCGAGAGATAGGTTTTAAAAGAAAAAGATCCGCTTTCAAAGTAAAACATTGAAAAAGTAATCTTTTGAGCACCGCTTTCGATACCACTTGTTGGTCGGTGGGAAAACCTATTTTTGCGCGTCTGAATGAAGCAAGACGTTTTAATTTGATTGCATATAAAAGCGAGGGATGAGGCGAGTGCTCCAATTTTTTCGACTTTTAAACTTTTGAGCTCATGTGTGTGCTTTCTTTATAAACGAACGCGTGTATGACAAGTATAAACATAAAGCAAAGAAACAACACAAAGAATATATAGTGGTTCGGACAACCACGATCCTACATCCACTCTCCTCTCTAGGGAAATTTCTTCAAACAGGACTTATCACCCTCCACGGGATTGCTAATAGATATTTACCGAGCTCACACTCGAATCGGACTTATAACCCTCTCTCGGGTTCGCCTCGGGACTTATCACCCTCCACGGGATCGCCTCTGAGATGTTTAACGAGTTCACACTCCAACGGGAGTTATCACCCTCACTCGGGTTTGTTTAACAACTACCTCACTTCACCACTGGGTTTGGGTTTTGGTGTTGTTCTCCAACTATGGTGAGATTTTCCTTACAATGGTTTTAGCCTCAATGCTAATGGTTGGGAAAATCTCTCTAAGCTTATGATACATCGTGGGTTGCTTAGATTGGGTTCTAGAACACTCTTTGAATATATTTGTATATCTATAGACTTGTGTTCTAGGGTGGGAACTTTGGGCTATAACGCTCTTTGGCTCTGAGCATTGTTGCTATCTTTTTTCGCACTTCCACATAATCGATAATGAAGGAAGAACTTGTATTTATAGTGTGGATTTGAATGTTACCGTTGGAGAGAGTTACATTCAAATCCATACTCTTCTTTTTATAAGTTCTCGACTTTTCATTTGGTTGTCTTCCTCTCGTTGGTCCCGTTATTTGGATTCCAGCGGCTATATTCCTCAGCTTGTGCCTCGGAACATTCGGGATATCTTTTGAGCATTCAAGATGTTACCGAAGTCTTCGATAATACTTGTGCCTTGATATTTCTCCGAGTCTTGTGTTCTCTCGAACCTTGATTTTCGAGCCTTGGTTTCTCGTGTCTTCAAGATTCTCGGTATCTCTTTGAGTCTTGATTTCTCGATTTCTTCTTGAGTCTTGAAAACCCTTTGTTCTATATCTGCCGACTATACACGGTGCGGATAATATCTAACACTCTAAAACCGAATCGATTCATCTATCAAGATTATCTGAACATGTCATACTCAGGGGTTTTGGGATCTAATCAAAATCCTCTTTATTAAATTCATTTCCCAACAGAAGTCTTGATAAAGAGATCTATATGCAACAACCCCATGTTTTTCATTGAAACAGGCCAAGAACACCTAGTTTGTAAAGCTCAAGAGGTCCATTTACGGACTCAAACAGCATCCGAGCTTGGAACCAAAGTTTTGATCATGTAATAAAGTCTTATGGGTTTGATCAAAACGAGTTTGAAAGTTGTGTGTATAAAAAAGCGTGTTGAATCGCATTGGTATTCTTAGTACTATCGTAGATGACATTGTGATCATCGGGAATGATGTGAAGGTGTGGTCGACGTAAGGGCATGGCATTTCAAAAACAGGTTTGATATGAAAGACTTAGGAAACCGGACACATCCTTGGGATCAAGATTACTCGAGATCGCAAGAAAAGGATGATCGGGTTATATGAAGTATTCATACGTTGACACCGGTTTTAAAACGATTCAAAGATGCAAGATTCCAAGAAAGGATTCGTTACCTTTCGGACTTGGAATCCATCTATCCAAGAAAATGTCCCCTAAGACTTAAAAAAAGGAGATAGATGACATGAAAGGCATTCCTTGTGCTTGGTACCAGAGGTAAAACCTTATGTATGCAATCTCGGTATGCAGATAGGATATATGCTTTGCCGTAGGCATGGTAGCAAGATATCGAGTAACCTAGGAAGTTTTAATTGGGTGACGATTAAAAACATTCAAGTATCCGAAAAGAACTGGGATAGAATGTTGATTTATCATCGACTCCAATCCCCATCGGCTACATGGACTCGGATTTCCAATCGATTTATATTCGTAAATTATCTGCCTCGATTAGTGTGTTTCCATTTGGGAAGTGTAGCCATCGAATGGACGAGTGTGAAGCGAAATGCATCACCGACTCAACCATGGGACTCGGGTAAGTAGTCGCCAGAAGCGGTGTTGAAAGAACCGATTGGGCTCTAGATCTTCTTAGTGGACTTGGATGGTGTTCTCGAATCGTCTAGCAATATCCGCAGGGAGCGATTACAAATTCAAGAGAACCAAGAGTCCACGAAGTCAAACAAACACATTAAAGGAAAGACATCTTATACGAGAAATCGTTAAGAGAGGAGATATAGATGTGGCAAAAAGATAGCGTCGAGGATGACTATCGATCCATTCACAAAGCGTCCGCCTCTGAATACATTCGAGAGACATGTGAGTGGAATGGGTGTCAAGACAGATTGCCTAACTGCTTTGAGTATAACGGGAGAAATTATTAGGTTCGTGTAGGTGACATTAGATGTCACGGACTACTCGAGACGTGTTGTAGTATACTTAAAAGCAGACTTTGAGTATAAGTGGGAGATTGTTGGGATTATCTTTGAAAAAGTATGCTTTTACTTTGTATAATCTAAAACCGAATTTTCGCATTTATTTATGAAATAAATTATTTATCATCGATGCTTTAAATATGATTGAATGTTTTATATATTTATTGCATAACTTTCAATAATTCGTGACGTGTTACATCAGAGTTAATTTAGTGATACCGGATCACGTAAGATTAAATTAACAAATTCCTTTGTAAATAAAAAGTACGCCATTCACGACCTAGATGGAAATGAACAACCATCGCGAAAGGTTGAGGTGTAAGGCTCAGATTGGTTTGTCTTGACCAAGAGATTACACTAGTTCATGGTCGATGTTGAATAGGACCTCACAGGAGGATAAATTCTTCTTTAACTAAACAAGGAAGAATTAGACCTCGGTGGTTCGTTATTTCTTAACCTTCGTCCCCTTAAATAGATCACGTGGGATTGGTAACTATTGCTTTGACTTATCATGGGTAGCTTAATCGTAGAGAGATTCAATACTTTTTATCTTGGGCAATATTATTGGTCACATGTGATTGCTAAGATTTAATACGAAGAATCGCGGTGCAAGCACGCTTGCTTGATTTGCCCCTTGGGAGGTTCATAAGTTTTATCATACCAAATCTTGCAAGTGGAATTTGTTTCAAAGATGGATAATAATGTTGAACCGTTTCTAACCAAGCGACGTAAGATATTAATTAACGGAAAGCTATTTATTTGGCTTGAATTAATTAATGGGCTAGATAATCTTAAACACGGAAATAATGACCGGAGCCATATCGATTGTAATATGGGTTAAGATGGATAGTGCAATATTAATTATGTAGTGGGATTAATTAATATTTATGTGCTTGAATTATATTGTGGCTCAATATTAGATATTCAAGATCCATTAGAAGGTCCAATCTTAATTCTCCTAAAAGGCCCCCGAGTAGCCCAACATATAGTCCAATAACTGAAAAGGTGATTAAAATAAAATAAATATTGTTGCTTATATTTCCCCTTATTTTCAAAAATTATGGATAAAAGAGGGAGAAAGATTTTCTTTGAATTTTGTTGTGGAATGAAGATATGTATTCTTGGAATACAAGATTATCTCATTTAATTCAAGAAATCTCCCACTTGGTTATCTATATAGTATGTTTCGAAATTTTGGAAATATAGTGGGCAAGAAAGATTTTCTTGATTTTCTTGAAAAGATATTATGGAAGATATGTATTTCTTGAAATACAAGAATATCTCATAAATTCAAGAAGATCCAAATCTTGGATTCTTGCACACTTAATATTTTCGAAAATCACCATAAATAGAGGAGGTGGAATTTTGTGGAATATTTTAATTATGGGAAAAAGAATATATGGGATATATTCAAGATTTCTTGGTGACCAAGAAAAGTCTTTTCCCACATTGAAAATTCACACAAATTTCGTTCACCCTCCCTCCTATATATAGGGGATGATTAGTTCATTCCCAAGTACAATTCCATGTGCTGGAAATATTAACAAATCCACGAAAGTGGTGCAACAAAGTTTATTTTTCCTTTTGTTAATTGTTCGCGAGTATCCTTCCACCGGATTGTCGAGCAAGGGCTAAGGGAATACTTGGGAAGTCCTTTTGGTTAGTCCGTCCGACCAAAGACACTGCCATCCCGAGAGGTACGTTCACGTAAACCCGTAGATTCCGCATGCGTAGGTTTTACGTGGCTTTTTATATGCATGATATGTTGTTGCAATTATTATTTGAATGTGGTCTTCGCTGTCAGCATCACTGATAGATACCAACAGAATCCGGGTGAACCTCATTGGATTGCTGTAAAGAATATTCTTAAGTACCTCAGATGTACTAAAGAATACTTCTTAGTCTACGGGGGACAGTTAGAGCTAGTGGCTACTGTCTATGCGGACACAAGTTTCCAATCTGACTGTGATGATTACAAATCTCAGTCAGACTTTGTGTTTACTCTCAATGGTGGGGCGGTTAGTTGGAATAGTTCCAAGCAAGAGACTACCGCGGAATCAACAACCGAAGCTGAGTACACTACTGCGGCTGAAAATGCCAAAGAAGCTCTCTGTATAAAACAGTTCTTAAATGAACTAGGGGTAGTTCCGAGTGCCAGCAGTCCAATAAAGTTATATTGTGACAACACTGGTGCGGTTGCACAAGCTAAGGAACCGAGATCCAACAATAGAAACAAGCATGTGCCTAGGCGTTATCACTTGATTAGAGAGATAATCTCTAGAGGTGAGATAAAGTTAGAACGTGTTTCCACAGAAGATAATTTGACTGATCCTTTCACCAAGGTTTTGAGTGTTCATGTACACACTAGACATTTTAATGGTCTAGGGGTTAGGCATGTAGGTGATTGACTCTAGTTCAAGTGGGAGATTGTTAGTGTTAGTGTCCTAGAGACAATCATTTGTATGGACATAATACTAAGATAATATTCAGTATTGGTTTAATATTATTGTTTATTTAATATTAAATGTATGACATTACACTTATTAGAATATTATGTTTGTTTGGTTGCATTTGTTCTTATCTGTGTTCCCTTGAATCACTGCTGTCATTGAGTACGTGAGAACTCAGATGACTTAAGCATGATTCTCAAACAGCCCCGATCAAGGATCATCGAGAATGGGATATCGATGATGCAATGGAGATCGGCAAAAGCGATCCAAGATCATACTCTTAGAGAGTGTAGTAAGATCTCACTTACTACGAGATACTAGGTATCTCATGATGGATGCACAAATACCTTAGAAGGTATTGATATACCCATCCGAACAACAGTTTGATGTAGTTCCACTATATGTGTCTACGAGTGTCTCGGTTAGTGAGAGCGATGCGATACTCCTTTGACTTGAGGTCAATACGCACGACATGTGTGGAGTGATAAACTTTCACCATGACCGACGCTTACACCCTTCCATGGGTAGATATGGCTTGGATTGGGTTCATCAAGAAATGCATGTGCGTGGTAGTTGAGCCAAGATAAGGATTCATTCCTCAAAGTGGATTTAGAGAGAATACTCATCTTCTAGTCATAATTGGATCAAAGTCATTAGCCAATGCACGTCACCTTAGACATTGTGACCAAAGGTGACACGAATGATCAATTAGTGATTCGAGATAAATCGATTAAGCTATTTGAATAGACACTTCTTCATGTTCAAGACTAATCAAGTATTCGTGAATGGAAGGAGGAAATCACAATAGCCCATGGTACAGTTACAGGTAGTTGCACGTTTCTCGCAACGTACCTCATATATTGAGAATGTCTAATTTATTGTCTAGGGTTCAATTAAGACCATTAGTTTGACTAATCGTTCGATATATGAGGGCTTATGGGTCACACAACAAGTAACTCCCGTATACGGATTAGAGTTGGTTGATTAAGTATTAAATTGGATTTAATATTTAATTTATGGAGAATTAATAATATATTAATTTGGAATTAATTATTATTATTATTTAATTAGATTAGATTTAATTAAATAAGAATCCCAAAATAGTATTATGGAATATTATTGTAGAAAAATATCTGCAGGGAAAAACATATCTTTGAGATATGGTTTTCAAGATTAGGAATTATCTTCCTAATAAAGTTTTACTTAAAATATAAGTTAATCTCTCCCTATATATATAAGGTCCCGGGATTCATTATTTACTACAACAAGAAAACCTAGTTTCTCCATAAAATCTAGGATATGAATTTTCCTAGCAAATTCTGTCTCAAATTCAACACTGACAGATCTGTGCAATTCTGTCTACGGGGATTACGTGGATACCGTAGTTGAGAAATTTGCTATTGAAATACTGTAATATTTCTTGTTATGTTTAATCGCACTCGTTTAAAGCAATTAACTGTTCGTTGTTGGTGAACTATTTATTTCACGCAAGCATGTATAACGTGTTTACGCATCTATATATTTCAACAGATTACGAGTGCGGTTGTCTAATAAAGTTTTATTGAGACAACTTATTTGGTGCGATTGCGCAAGCAAAGGAACCGAGATCAACAAGCATAAACGAGCATGTACCCAGACTTATCATTTGATCCGGGAGATCATAACGATAGGAGAAACAGAATTAAAATGTATTCCCACATATTTAATTTGGCAGATCTTTTCACCAAAACACTGAGTGTTCATGTACACTCTAGACATTTGATGGTCTAGGGGTTGGACATGTAAGGTGATTGACTCTAGTCCAAGTGGGAGATTGTTATTGTTAGTGTCCTAGAGACAATCTATGATAATGACATAATACTCGATGATATTCAATTTGATTTAATATTATATTTCATTTGATATTAATGTATGACAATACACTTGTTTGAATATTATGTTTGATTGTTTGCATTTATTCATACAAGTGTTCCCATGAGTCATTGTTGTCATTGAGGTTGTGAGAACTTAGATGACTTAAGCATGACTCTCAAATAGCCCCGATCAAGGATCATCAAGAATGGGATATTGATGATGCAATGGAGATTGGTGTGCGATCTGCATCATACTCTTAGAGAGTGTAGTAAGATCTCACTTACTACGAGATACTAGGTATCTCATGATGGATGCACAAATACCTTAGAGGGTATTGGTATACCCATCCGAGAAACCATTTGATGTAGTTCCACTATATGTGTCTACGGGTGTCTCGATTAGTGGGAGCGATGCGATACTCCTTTGACTTGAGGTCAATACGCACGACATGTGTGGGATGATGAACTTTGACCATGACCGACGCTTGCACCCTTCCATGGGTAGATATGGCTTGGATTAGGTTCATCACGAAGTGCATGTGCGTGTAGTTGAGCCAAGAATATGATTCATTCCTTAAAGTGAATTTAGAGAGAATACTCATCTTCTCATCATAATTGGATCAGTCATCGGCCGATGCACGTCAACTTAGACTTTGTGGCTAAGTGTGACATACATGATCAATTAGTGATTAGAGATAAATTGATTAAGTTATTTTAATAGACATTTCATCATGTTCAAGACTAATCGAGTATTCACGAATGAAATGAGGAAATCGTAATAGCCCATGTTTGATTCTGTAGTAGTTGCACGCGTCTCACAACGTACCTCATATCTTGAGAATGTCTGATTTATTGTCTAGGGTTCAATTAAGACTGTTAGTTTGACCAATCGCTCGATATATGAGGGCCTATGGGTCACACAACAAGTAGTTTCCTTTTGCGGATTATAGTTGGTTGATTAAATGTTAAATTGGATTTAATATTTAATTTATGGAGAATTAATTAATAATAGATTAATTTGAAATTAATTATTATTAATGTTTAATTAAATTGGATTTAATTAAATAAGATTCCCAATAATAATATATGGAATATTATTATAGGATTTAATATATATGGAATCAAATCCATAGAGATTTGATATACATGAAAATTAAATCCGTAGAGATTTTATATGGGGAAATAAATCGTAGAGATTTATTTAAATAAAGATTAGGGATTTATTTCCCAATCGGGCTAGCTTAAGATTTAAACTGGGCCTCCCTATATATACAAGCTCTTGGGAATTCACAAACAACGCTAATTCATATTTTCTCCATATGATCTAGAGTTAGAATTTTCCTAGCAAATTCATCTCGGGATTCAACACTGGTAGATCCGTGCAAGTTCGTGATTGGGGATTACGTGGATACCATAGTAGAGAAAAATGTATACGAATTACTGTATGAATTCTGTTTATGTTTACTCGTATTTAATTATGCAATTAATTGTTCGTTGTTGGTGAACTGTTTATTTCCGCTGTGCATGTATTACGTGTTTACGTGCCTCTGAATTCCAACAAAAAATTCGGACCCAAAAATTAACAATATGAGAGTCGCCTTATAGGGATTGAATTCCGGCACCCATTTTTGAAGTTTGATCGTGCCAATTTCTAAAGGCTAAGAACGCTTCGAGAAGATCCTATCTCGCTCCTTCAAATCCGTCATTAGGATGTTGAAATACCCTCTCCCCAAAGTAACGAGTTTCCAATCTCCTTTTATGCACCAAACTTTGTCCAGTAAATTCTTAAGCTCCGTTGTCGGCATCGGTTTAACACCGGATTTCAGTAGTACGCACCCAATAATAGAGGTTTGTAGATCACGGACCCCTTGCCTATGTATCAAGTCATCAATGTTAACCGACAAATACTCCCCCTTTCGAACTGGAGGGACATTTGAAGGAGTGAGGGCATGAGCAAAAGACTGCCCCAGACTAGGTCTAAAGATATAAAATAGGTTTTTATGTTTAAATTCCAACCAATACCTTTATGTTCACCAACTAATACTGTTGGCTGAACATATCTTATAAATAGGAACTTCCCCTCTTTCATTAGTTCAACTTTCCATATTATAATTCAGTTACTCATTGTAAACAGATTCTTCTTCAATTCCTAATACAATCATGTTGATTACTTTCTTCTATAAAAAAAGCTTGTATTTCTACATGGTATCAATTTTGATTTCATATCATCTTGATACGCTTATTTTTTTTGATACGCTTATAGAAACGCTTGATTTCGTTTTGATCGATCTTGGATTCCGCTGCTTCCGAATTTTTTCTTGAGTTCTATACTCGTTCTTGATCGAATTTCGTGTCTATCACGATCGATTTGTTTATGATTTTGTCGATTTCTATATCGATTTCTTGATTTTGTTAAATTTTCTTTGACTCTGTGAAGAAATGGTGATTAATAATACCTCGTTGAATCCCTTGGAGAATCCTCTCTCCCCTTCGGCACTTCATCCGCAGGACAATCCGTCGGTGACGATTGTACTGGAACCGCTCGATGGCACAAATTTTGTGTCGTGGAGCCATGCAGTCAAGCGAGCGCTGAGAGTGTAAAATAAGGCTCCGTTGATTGACGGTTCATTGATTCCTCCGCAAGAAGATGATGATCATTTGATTCGTGCTGCTTGGATTCAGGCGAATGACTTAGTTTTGATGTGGGTGTTGAATTCAATCAAGCCGGACATCAAACGGACTCTTGAATACTTCACTGTTGCGAAGGAGATTTGGGACGAACTCCACGTCAGGTATGTTAAATCTGATGATACTCGTGTTTATGAATTGGAGAAATCTCTTAGTGCTGTGTCTAAGGGAAATCAGTCTTTAGTTGTTTACTACAATTCCTTTAAAGCCATATGGGATGAATGGTTGAGCTATAGGAAAACTTTGCAATGTGGGTGTGGTGCTATGCTTCAACGTACTTGTGAAATACCTAAGATAGTAGCCAAAACTCAGGAAAAAGATGTTATGATTAAGTTCTTGGTTGGTCTTGATGATAGTTATTCGGCCATTAGGAGCCATATCTTGCTGCAGTCATCATCTTACACTTTAGCAAAGGTCTATTCTGTTCTTTTACAAGAGGAATCTCAAAGAGCTCTTAAGTGTGATAACTCTCAAGCTGATTCAATTGCTATGTTGGCAAAGAATGCCAAGTTCTTTAAGGATAGAAAGAAACCTATTAAATGTTCCCATTGTGGGGGTCCTGGTCATACAGTGGATAGATGCTTTCAAATAATAGGTTATCCCCCTGGTTGGAAAGGGCCAAGAGGGCCTAGGCCTAGTACTGCTAACAACCCTGAGTCCAATGCAAATCCTGAGTCCAATGCAAATGCAGTGATCAAGAGTGAGGAT
The DNA here is from genome assembly GCA_037126765.1 of Stenogyne calaminthoides. Taxonomy (NCBI): domain Eukaryota; kingdom Viridiplantae; phylum Streptophyta; class Magnoliopsida; order Lamiales; family Lamiaceae; genus Stenogyne; species Stenogyne calaminthoides. The sequence goes on from JBBCBC010000015.1 coordinate 7,157,159, forward strand.
TCTGGTGGTCTCACTAATCCCCAGTTCACTCAAGACATGTTTGAGCAGTTTCTAAACTTTGCAAAGACTCATAAGGGTGCTGATGCTTCTCATGCTGTGGCTGGTGCCTTTGTATAACCCACTACTTCAGGTATTATATCAGGTAGTCACTTTTGCTTTCATACTACTTCTTCTGATAAATGTAGTTGGATTCTAGATACTGGTGTTACTGATCACATGACTTGTGATTTGAATATGTTTTCTTCAGCACCAAGGCCATCTAACATCAAGATAAAATTACACAATAATGCACTTGCTACTGCTACCTTAACTGGAACTGTCATATTGAATGAATTCTTGACTTTACATGATGTTCTTTATGTACCGGAATTCAATTTCAATTTGTTATCTATCTCTCATTTAACTAATCACTCTAATTGCACTGTTAGCTTCTTGTCCTCACATTGTGTCTTGCAGGACAACAGCACCAAGAAGGTGATTGGTACTGTTGAACAACATAGAGGACTTTACTGCATTAGATCAGATCCTGTTAAATCTGCAAATACTATGCATTCTTTTGATCATGTTTTGTGGCATTCCAGGTTAGGGCATGTCTCTAATAAAAGATGCTGCAAATTTCCAGTTTACCTCATGTTTCTAAACACTTGAATAAGCAATTGAATGAGATGGTTTGTGATATTTGTCCCCTGGCAAAACAGAAAAGAGCTTCTTTTCCTGTTAGTAATTCTTCTTCATCTGCTATTTTTGATCTTGTTCATTGTGATGTATGGGGTCCATTCTCTATTAATTCTTTGCATGGTCATAAATTTTTTCTAAACATAGTGGATGACTACAACAGATGCACTTGGGTCTATTTACTTAAATCGAAAAGTGATGTGGGAGTGTCTTTAGAAAATTTTGTTAATATGGTTCATACTCAGTTTCATACTAAGATCAAAATCCTTAGAAGTGATAATGGAACTGAATTCTTATTGCATGACTTCTATCATAAGTTAGGAATTTTACATCAAACCTCATGTGTTGAAACTCGTCAACAAAATGGTGTTGTTGAGAGAAAACATCAACATTTACTTCAAGTAGCTAGAGCTCTTCTTTTCCAATCTGCTTTACCATTGAAATTCTGGGGTTTATGTATTCAAACTGCTGTGCATATCATCAATAGAATTCCCTCTGATGTTTTACAAAACAAATCTCCTTTTGAGATGATTTATAAAAGCTTCCTGATTATTCTTATTTTAAAAGTTTTGGATGCTTATGCTTTGCTAGCACTTTTTTAGCACACAGAGAAAAATTTGATCCTAGATCAACAAAGTGTGTATTTGTGGGTTATTTTTTTGGCACAAAAGATTACAAGTGCTATGATCTTGTAACTGGGAAAGTTTTTACTTCTAGAAATGTTATTTTCTATGAACACATATTTCCATATTCTGATAAATTGTCTACTGAGAAATTTATTGAACAATTGGCTTCTGAGGTCCAAAATACTGATAACATTCCTACTGCTGATTACGTTTTCTGTGATGATCCCGTTCCATCTATTTCTCATTCTTCTGATGAGGGACATAATCATTATGAGAATCACACAAATATCCCTGCTATTAACACTGATCAAATAGATGATTCCATTATTGATTTGCATTCTAATATACATGATGATATTGCTTTACATGATCAATCAGACACTACATCTGAGTCTAATATTATGAATAATGAAATCAGAAGGTCGGATAGAGTAAGACTCACTCCTGCTTATTTGGATATCTATAAAACAAGTTTGCCTAATTCAATAAATCATAATTTCAAGAAGGCAAACATGATTTCAAAATATCTTATTTCTGACTATCTTGCCACTGATATGCTTTCTAATGCACATAAAGCTTTCACTGCTTCAATCTAGTTGAACCTAAAACCTATAAACAAGCTATACAAAATGAAAATTGGGTTTTAGCAATGAAAAGTGAGATTGGAGCATTGGAAAATACAAACACATGGTCTCTTGTTTCTTTACCATAGTGAAAGCACTGTATTGGGTGCAAATTGGTCTTTAAAGTCAAATATAAGTCAGATGGCATCATAGAAAGATACAAGGCCAGGTTAGTGGCAAAGGGCTACACTCAAGAGGAAGGTATGGACTACTTTGGCACCTTTTCTCCAGTAGCTAAGATAATCATTGTAAGAATCCTCCTCTCTATAGCTGTTATTAAGAATTGGTTCATACATCAATGTGATGTTAACACTGCTTTCTTGCATGCTGACCTTGATGAGGAAGTTTACATGACACCACCCCCTAGATACTGTCAATCTACTGATAACAGAGTATGCAAGTTGAATAAAAGTCTATATGGCCTTAAACAAGCCTCTAGACAGTGGTTTAACAAGTTATCTGAAACATTACTTGCTTTTGGATATGTGCAATCAAAGGCTGATACTTCTCTTTTTACTAAAACTACTGCATCTTCTTTTACTGTTTTAGTGTGTTATATGGATGATATCATTATAACTGGTAATGTTTTGAATGAAATTCTCAATACAAAAGCATATTTACATGAAAAGTTCACTATTAAAGACTTGGGAACTTTGAAATACATGCTAGGCATTGAAGTAGCTAGGAATGATTCTGGAATTCAATTATGCCAGAGAAAGTATGTGCTAGATCTTATTAATGATTGTGGATTACTTGCTAGTAAACCTGCATCAACACCCATGGATTCAAAACACACACACACATACCATTGTTGGAAAATCCTGCTAAGTATAGAAGGATTGTGGGAAAATTGTTGTATCTTACTATAACAAGACCTAACATTTCATACACAGTTCAAACACTAAGTCAATACATGAGTCAACCCACTGAATTTCATTTATCTGCTGTCCATAGATTGCTTAGATACTTGAAAGCTACAATAGGTCAGGGTCTTTTCTATTATGCTAAATCTAATCTTAAGTTGCAAGCCTTTTCAGATTGGGATTGGGCAAGATGTGAGCAGTCAAGGAGAAGTATAACTGGTTTTGCCATCTATCTTGGTGACTGTCTCATCTCCTGGAAATCAAAGAAACAAACAACAGTCAGTAGATCTTCTGCAGAGGCAGAATACAAGGCATTATGTGCCACAACATGTGAGATCCAATGGATTTTCTACATTCTAAAAGACATGAAGATACCACACCAACAGCCTGCCATTGTTTACACTGATAGCAAGTCAGCCTATGGAATAACACACAATCCAGTCCTCCATGAAAAGTCCAAGCATATACAAATTGACATGCATTTCACAAGGGACAAGATCAAAGAAGGGGTCATCAAATTGATTCAAATTCCTACAACAGAGAACCTAGCAGATGCACTGACAAAGCCCTTAGCCCCTGCTCCTTTCAACACACTCAAGTCCAAAATGGGCCTCTTGAACATCCACTCCCATTTTGAGGGGGGATCTAAAGATATAAAATAGGTTTTTATGTTTAAATTCCAACTAATACCTTTATGTTCACCAGCTAATACTGTTGGCTGAACATATCTTATATATAGGAACTTTCCCTCTTTCATTAGTTCAACTTTCCAGATTATAATTCAGTTACTCATTGTAAACAGATTCTTCTTCAATTCCTAATACAATCATGTTGATTACTTTCTTCTATGCTTGTATTTTGTCAACTCAAACATAAGGTGCCGTCTTATTATTTCACATGAAGAGACTTTAACATATTGTCATGAACAATATTAATCAATTTATACTTTGAATTATGAGTAACGTCTATTAACAGATTGTCATGAACACTGTTAATCAATTTATATTGTGAATGATGAGTAATGTATATGACAAAAATGTCACTGATTTTTTTATACTCATTTTCGACCTTCAGAAAGAGTTGTCCTATTTTGGTTTGTGTATAGAAACGATATACATAAATCATATTAACAATGTTTCTCTATTTCACAAGCTTCTTCCCTAATTTATACACAAAGTAAAAAAAAAAATCAGAAAGTATGTTTAATAAAAACCTTGAAAATGATATAGATCTGGAGAAATACTCAAAGAAAGAAGAAGAAGAAAGGAGAACTAACAAACCTGGAAATAGACGTCAGGATGACATGGGTTGGGCCGTGAATGGACGTCGGGGCGACGGGGATTGGGTCGTGGATTGGGGAGAGTACAGAGTACGATATGGAAGGGTTAGTTGGAAGAGGGAGACTAGAGTAGAGAGGAAGCAATGTTGTTGTGTCAAAAACACTTTTCCTTTCCACAGTGGACAAAACAACATTTTTCCTTTACACAGTGGACAACGATTGATATGGCAACTCAAAGATGAGGTGTCCATCTTCTTCATTCACATGAAGACACTTTAACAGATTGTCCTTAAAATTGTTAATCAATTTATATTGTGAATGATAAGTAACATTTATGACAAGAATATCATTAATTTTTTTATACTCATTTTTAACCTTCAGAAAGAGTTCTCTTATTCTGGTTTATGTATAAAATTGGTACATACAGATCATGTTAATAATATTTTCATCCATTTTGCAAGTTTCTTCCTTAATTTTACATAACTTTTTTTTAAAAAAAAAATCAGAAAATATGTTTAACAATATTATTAATTCACAAACGTCATTTAACCAAAATAAAAATTATTGTCCGATCAAGTCAAAATATTAAAAAAAAAAACATTATGCGTGTTAATGTTTGTATAGTAATATACATATTTATATATGTGTAAAAGTAATAATTTTGAAACCTGATAACAAGTCCCACATCCCTTTCCAGATACAAATAACTTGTCATTTCCTGTAGTCGTAAAATCATAATATAAAGTACCTTCTAAATTTTGATGATATGCACATGCTCCCCCACAAAAAAAATTATAAGTATAAAAAAATTAAAATTATATTAACTAAATGAAAAACATATGTTAAGCGTAAATATACTCATAAATTAATGGCAAGAAAAAAAATAGAAGAAATTAAAAGTCTTAATTATTACCAGTTCCCAGTCCTTCTGGAGTTTCGTACCTTAATGCTACGCAGGTGAGAAATAGTAAGCAATAAAACCATGGATAGATTCGGAATTTATTCCAACAAAATATTCACTAACAAGCAATAACATTGTTGTTAAAGTCAAAGAGATTAATACCTGAGAAATGTGATGAGTTGGCATGGTTTAAGTTGAAAGTAACTCGATAAGAAATTAAATGATACCCTTAATTAATTGAAATTTATATTGTATTCTATTTAATATATATTTAGTTTTCAATTTAAATTTATAATTTAATTCCAATTCAGATATTTATTTCATGTTAATTAATTGGAATTTATATGGTGTTCTATTTAATATATTTAATTTACTTTACATTTTTTAATGTTAATTCGGATATTTATTTTATGTTATTATGGTAACTCTCTTTTATGGTAACTAGCTGCTTTGGACGCCTTTACAACTTGAGTTACCTTGCAAAAGTAGTAAAAAACAGTTCTAACTTTTCTATAAAGTTATAAGGTGGGTGACATTATTTGTACACAATGGTTTATGTTACAAGGATTGTTGGTGTGTCTGAACTAGACTAAACAAACACAACTCTATAACCAAAGAATACAAGAATACAAATATATAAGAATATAAGATTTCAAGAATAAACTTATGGTACGGTATTATAATATGTGATATGTGATATGTGATTTATGCTTACATGTGATCTTTGCTACTAATGTCCTCAATGATCTAATGATCGATGATGAATGATATCTTATGAATATCAATGATGTTTATGAATGCAAATTACTAATAAGATTACATTAAGAATTCAAGTTACGAATGAGTTCACACTATGATTTCGAGCAACCCTCCAAAATTAACTACGTAAAAGCGTAAGAACAATCTATAATAAAATACTAAGTTTAAATATGAATGATATCTTATAAATATCAATAATGTTAAGAAATTAAGCTACTAAAAAGAATACAATAAGAAACCAATACAGTCTCCCAAAAGTGTGTGACATAGATGCACCAACATTGTGAAGTAAACAAATGGCTTCAACAAATCAACATCTAGTTAGATCTTTCAAGAAATCAGTCAAACAGAGATGCTTGTAGAAATATAAATTTGAACTAATTAATACTATATTACTGAACAGAGCACCACTACAGGATAACTCAGCAAGACTTTTCAGGTAAAAGGCTTAACATTATAACAGTCACCACAATGTTCAAGAATATATGTCTACAAAAATTAATACTTGCTTTTTTGTTAAATTTATACATTAAGTGAGGTAACCACCAATGATACAATAAGATCTCCAATATGATCCCAGAATATTGTACTCAGCTTTCTTCGTTTCCATTTCCTTCATGAGTCAATCTCTCCACGAGCCAATTTGTGAAAACTTCCTCAGCAGCCTTCCTTTCAACCACTGGCCTGACCTTTTTTTCATCCATCATTGTCTTGGTTTCATCGGCCCACTTTCTGAGTGCTTGCTTTTCAACCCCATACAGTTTTCTGATAGTTTTAGCAGCCTTCTTCTTGGCTTCCTCTTCATTGGAAGCCTTTGCCTTGGCTTCCAATGCCTTGGAAGCCATAAGCCACTTTCTGAAGGTTGCCTTTGGACGACACCGGATAATCACCCGGTCCAAGAGATGATTTTAAAAAGGCAGCACACACAAAAGGAAATGTCACTTTGCGCATAAAGCCCACAATGCCCACCGGAAAGCTTGTTGATAATTCGACCCGTGTATGTAATTTGAGAAATTATTTACATCATTTGCATTGAGAGCCATAACGATCAGACCCGCTATCATCTCAAATTTCTCAAATGTAGTTGAAAGTATAACCTACATATAGAGAAATTGAAATTAGGCCAAGAATCGATCGATTAGGGACAGACGCAACACCCACACAACACATGCTTTGGCACACCAACACACAGAAGTGCACAAACTTAATTAAAGATAATAGAGTCACATGCACAACAACAGGGGTCCAAAATCTTCACGATGCCCATACCGAAATTTATGAAATGGCCGTAAGAGAAACCTTGTTGGCTTGCCAAACGCATTACACACCTCTCTAATTGTCTGAGAAATTAATTCTTATATTTGAAATACACTCTTTAGTCAATATATATTGAGTAGTGCATGTGTCGTGCATATAAGGACTAAAATATTAGATATTTTTTAAATGTCGACAAATAATGAGATATCAATAATAATTTAATTACATAAAAAACATTGATATTTTTAAAGAGATAAAAGATTGAAAAAATGTTGCCACACAACGGTCAATCTGGGGCTAGGCATACAACAGAAGAACATGAGGTATTGGATTACAAGAAGCTTTTGGATTCTAATAATTGTCTAATTTTGTCAACTTCAAAATTTTATTTGCAATTTTTAATTTGAAAGCTCAATATGTATTCTTTACTTTTTGTTCTTAGTGTTGAATTGATATAATCAAATGCTTTTCCCCCAAAATTCTAGGCCTAAGGGTGAAATAAACATCCCTCATGTTATGTTTCAATATATCCATGCTTGGTGTGTACAAGGTGTTAGTATTTGATTCTCAATTGCACTTAGGACTGTGGAAAATTTGGTCGTTTGCAATGAGAAACATTGCAAAAGAATACTCTTGAGATTCCAATATATTCAAGGCTATTGTTTCTTCCCTTACTGGTTTAGCGTCTCCGCTATAACATGGCCCAACATCCCATTCCAGGTTCTTCTTGCCTTTTGCCTATTTAATATGTCACGTCATGTTGTGCATAAGGATTTGCTTACAATTTATTTATCTAGCTTATGGGATTTATATTTACATTAGATTTAGTGCAATATTATTATGACTTTAAAATCAATAACCTTTTTCCTGTCAAAAAAAAAAATCAATATCCTTTTGGGGATCAATTATATGAGCCACCTTTAGAGAAGACTGGAAAAACTTTAAATATCAACTCCAAACCACTTTTTAATACTTTGTTCACTTAAACTTGTGCCTACTTGTGACCCTTTGGAATTCTTGTAACTTATGAGTGTACAGGTGAAACAGTACTTTAATTACACTATTTTAATAATTAAATAAAACTAAGATAAAGTAATAATTAAATATAAATTTAAAAAGAATGAAAAGTATGTAGCTTATAACTATTAAGTAAAATCATAAAATAAAATATGGAACGAAGTTGAATAAATTAAAATATTAAAGATAAAAGTAAGATAAAATTATAATTGATAATAAATTTAAAAAAGAATAAAAATCATACAGCATATAATTATTAAGTAAAGTTATAAAATAAAATAAATAAAAAATGGGTCAAGATTGAAAATTTTTAAAGATTACAAAGTAAAAAGGTTAAACGATAAAATTAACGATCTCAATCCACAAATTATAGTTGAATATAAATAATGAAAAATAAAAGTAATTATTAAGTAAAATTATAATATAAAAAAATAAAAAATATGGAACGAAATCAATAAAAATAAAGGAGAAACAAAATTGAACAAATCAAAATGTATGACGGACCAAAGAATTAAAAGTAGTTATTAATTAAATTAAAAAATTTAAAACAAAATTTAAAAATGAAAGAAAGGACCAAATTGAATAAAGTAAAAACTGGTAGGGGTAAAAGGGTCCAAAAATATTTCTCAACCCCAAGCCATTTTTTAATAAAAGACATTTACATAAAAAAACATTGATATTTTGAGAGATAAACGATTTAAAGACAATTGCCACACAATTTTCAATCTATGGCTAAGAATACAACATAAGATCATGAGGTATTAGATTACAAGAATCTTTGGATTCTAATAATTGTCTAATTTTGTCAACTTCAAAATTTTATTTGCAATTTTTAATTTGAAAGCTCAATATGTATTCTTTACTTTTTTTTCTTAGTGTTGAATTGATATAATCGAATGCTTTTCCCCCAAAATTCTAGGCCTAAGGTTGAAATGAACATCCCATGTGTTACGTTTCAATATATCCATGCTTGGTGTGTACAAGGTTTTAGTCTTTGATTCTCAATTGCACATAGGAATATGGAAAAGTTGGTCGTTTGTAATGAGAAACATTACAAAAGAATACTCTTATAAGAGATTCCAATATATTCAAGGCTATTGTTTCTTCCTTTACTGGTTTAGCGTTGTTGCAAGTCATTTTTTATAGAGAGTATTATGTGGCTAATTTGATAACAACTTACAAACAAAATCAGTAATCGAACAAGAACACTGCGGGAAGAACCGTAGTTCTTCCCTGAAGTGTGGGTGTAGGTATATAAGTGGAATGAGGGAAACATTCCAGAGTCTTTCTTACAATGAAAGGTGAGGTCCTTTATATAAAGAGGACCAACACGAAATATCATCAGCACGATAAATCGTTAAGCACGACAAATCGTTAAGCACGACAAATCAATAAGCACGACAAGTCATGTGCATAAAGCATGACAAAACATATGCGTAAGCACGACAAATCACGTGGTCTCGGTGGTACTGGCGGCGTGTGATAATTAAATCCTGGCGGCGTATGATAAATCTGGTGATCTTGGCGTGTGATATATCTGAAAGCACAAACAATAGCCCTCAAGATCGGGCTGTGACGTTGTTCAGAGTTTGATCTTGTTTCATGTCTTGACCAGATTTTATCTTTTGTTGTATCTGCAGTCACAATGTTTGCCTCCGAGCTTGCTCGGGTGCCGTATAAGATCTTGATCGTTCAGAATGAGCCTCTGCATAGAGGATCTTACCTTCGTCGTTGATCTAGTGTGTGCTCGTACTTCAAGGCGAGCCCGTCGTCTGAGTCTTTTACGTACTTTCGTGCCGGGGGAGCCGTCGTATGAGTCTTTTACGTACTTTCGTGCCGGGGAGCCCAGTCGTCTGAAGTCTTTTCTGCTTTCGTGCTGCCGGGGAGCCCCATAAATGCGAGTCTTTTTTCGTCTTTCGTACTTTGGGGGGCCCCGTCAGATGAGTTTTTTTCTTCAGGTTTCAGACTTTGGGGGTAGCCCGTCAGACGAAGTCTTTTTCTCAGGTTCAGATTGGGAGCCCCACAGATGAGTCTTTTTTCTTTCGTGCTTCAGGAGCCCCATCAGACGAAGTCTTTTTCGCGGCTCAGACGGGGAGCCCCATCGTACGAGTCTTTTATATGTCCGTAGGAAAATGGTCTTCAGGGGTGGCTCGTCGGGGAGAACCGGAATGTACCCTGCTCGAGATGAGTAGGACTTCAGAGATGGCTCGTTGGAGAGAGCTTAATAGGATCCTTCGGGATGAGAGGTGTCTTCCGGGAGATGGCCTCGTCGGAGAGAGCCTGATGAGATCCTGCTCGAGATGAGCAGGTCTTCTGAGATGGCTCGTGAGAGAGAGCCGAATGGGATCCTGCTCGAGATGAGCAGGTCTTCTGAGATGACTCGTGAGAGAGAGCTAGATGGGATCCTACTCGAGATGAGGTGTGTCTTTTCCGAGATGGCTCGTGAGAGAGCCGAGATACTTGAGGGAGCTAGGAGAGTTTGGCGCCGTCGTCGACCACTTATATTCAAGGCCATGACTTTCCTCTGGCCCGGATCATCTTACTAGTCAGGTAATTTATAGGAGTATATTTTGCAAATAAATGTCGACCACTTACGGCCGAAAGCGCTTTGGCGACTTTTTTACCCCAGATAAATCGCTCGATCGATGCGGTGGTCTTATAAAAGAGCCAAAGTCGATGAAGGCAAGCAGGTTAATGCTGATAGAGGCGGATCGGTCACGCTGAAATAAAGAGCCAACATCTCATCGCCGAGAAGGCGGAGAATACTTTGCTAAAACATCGGACTGGACATCGCCGAGGTAGCAAAAAGCTGACGCCGAGGAGGCGGGCTGGTCGTCGCTGTAAAAGCCAAAGATCTCATCGCCGAGAAGGCGGAGAATACTTCGCTAAAACGATGAACTGGACATCGCCGAGTTAGCGGAAAGCCGACGCAGAGGAGGCGGGCTAGTCGTTGCTATAAAAGCCAACAATCTCATCGCTGTGAAGGCGGAGAATACTTCGCTAAAATGGCGGACTGAACATCGCCGAGTTAGCGGAAAGCCAACGCCGAGGAGGCAGGCTGGTCGTTGCTGTAAAAGCAAATGAGCTCATCGCCGAGAAGGCGGAGAATACTTCGCTAAAGCGGCGGACTGGACATCGCCGAGTTAGCGGAAAGCCGACGCCGAGGAGACAGGCTGGTCGTCGCTGTAAAAGCCAATGATCTCATCACCGAGAAGACGGAGAATACTTCGCTAAAATGGCAGACTGGACATCGCCGAGTTAGCGGAGAGCCGACGCCGAGGAGGAGGGCTGGTCGTCGCTGTAAAAGCCTACGATCACATCACCGGGAAGGTGGAGAATACTTCGCTAAAACGACGGATTGGACATCGCCGAGATAGCGGAAAGCCGACGCCGAGGAGGTGGGCTGGTCGTCACTGTAAAAGCCGACGATCTCATCGCCGAGAAGGCGAGAATACTTACTAAAAATGGCGATCGACATCACCGAAGTTAGCGGAGAGCCGACGCCGAGGAGGTGGGCTGGTCGTCGCTGCAAAAGCCGACGATCTCATCGCCGAGAAGGCGAAGAATACTTCGCTAAAATGGCGGACTGAACATCGCCGAGTTAGTGGAGAGCCAACGCCAAGGAGGTGGGCTGGTCGTCGCTGTGAAAGCCGACAATCTTATCGCCGAGAAGGCGGAGAATACTTCGCTAAAATGGCGGACTGGACATCGCCGAGATAGCGGAAAGCCAACACCGAGGAGGCGGGCTGGTCGTCGCTGTGAAAGCCAACGATCTCATTGCCGAGAGGGTATAGAATGCTTCGCTAAAACGGCAGACTGGACATCGCCGAGTTAGCAGAAAGCCGATGCCGAGAAGGCAGGCTGGTCGTCACCGTGGAGGCCGACGATCTCATCGCCGAGAAGGCGGAGAATACTTCGCTAAAACGGCGGACTGGACATCGCCGAGTTAGCGGAAAGCCGACGCCAAGAAGGTGGACTGGTCATCGCTGTGAAAGCCGAAGATCTCATCGCCGAGAAGGCGGAGAATACTTCGCTAAAACGGTGGACTGGACATCGCCGATTTAGCGGAGAGCCGACGCCGAGGAGGCGGGCTGGTCGTCACTGTAAAAGATGATGATCTCATCGCTGAGAAGCCGCAGATTGCGGGCCAAGAGGTGGGCATAATCGCCGAAAAGCGGTAGTGCCGCGCCGAGTAGGCGGGCATAATAGTCGCCGAAAGGCGGAGTGCTCTTGCTTGAGTAGGCGGGCATAATCATCGCCGGAAGCGCGGTATTGATCTGCGAATAATAGGCGCATAATCGCATAAGTGGTTTTTTTGTAATTTGGCGGTAGTGCCATTTTTTCTTCAATGAATTTAACATTGTTTTGTCTATGTTCCACCCACGACTTTTCGTTTTTTGATTGTCTTATTAAGGTGCAATCAGGTTGATCGTCTTATTTAGGTGCGACCAGATGGGTTAACTTATATGCAACCCCCCCTTTCTTGTTTCGCGATCGTCTTATTTAGGCACGATCACTTCGTACTAGGGTCGTCTTATTTAGCTGCGACCCGCAAGATCTCATCACTTTCTTTGCGGGTATATCTGTAAAACGAAGTCGTCTTTTTGCATTGCGTACCCATTACTCGCCGGGCTGCGGGTATCGAAGTCTTTAACGGGTTCGTCAGGAGAACATAAACTTCGGCTCGTTCGTCTTTGTTCGGGTCGTCCGGCTTAGGTGCGACCTCTCGTAGGCACGGCCAAAATAAATGAAAATAAACAAATGAAAAGCCACGAGGACATAAATATAATAAACCTGGTGGGGTGGGTAAAAGGACTACCCGTAGATTCTTTGAGTAGCTCGCGAGACTTTGGGTGCTCGTCTAATTTTCTTCTCCCGAACTGCTGGCGCTGCTTTTTTTTTTTTTTTTTGGGCGAAAAAATTGGGCCAAACAAATAAAAACCAACAGCCCAAAGTGCCCATACATTACTCGATCCAACTACCTGTGCCCATTTAATTAATTAGTGCAGCCCTTAAGCCCCACTATTAATTAAAAACCGGGCCCAAAAATTTAATTAAAATGGTGTTCGGCCCATGGTATAATTAATTTGGCCCAACACTCACTCAGGCCCAAATCACTTTAAAAACCAACATTTTTTAAAAAAATCCAATAATTAGTAACTGGGCCAGGAACCTTTTGTGTTAAAAACACCAGCTGCCCAAATTAAAGACCCACGCACCTCTCTTATTTTCCAGCGGTGCAAATCACACCTATTCGACACCGCGAAACCTCAGAAGCTGCGTGGAGCAGCAACTGCATGCCATGACGACGGTGGGACCAAAGCGACGGTGAGGTCGGTGGCTTGCGAAAAAAATCACGGGGGTGTTGTGAGGCGCCAAGGCGGATATGAGGCGATCTTGCGGCGGGCGATTTTAGGGCGGCGATGCCGCGGCGCCGATTTTGGAAGCAGGCGGTGGCGGCGGCTTCCGCCGTTTTGAGGTGCGGAGGCTCTGGTTTTGATGTGGAGTCGCGATGGAGCCGCGACGAGGTTGGGACGAAGGCAAGGGCGACGGCGGTTTGGATATTTCGGGTGAGTGGCGATCGGCGGCTACGGTTGAGTCATCAGTGGTGCCTGGGTAAGGCGACACCGGTGCAGCGGTGGAGGTGAGGCGGCGATTTCAGAGGTGATAGCGATGTCGGCCTCTGTGGAATCGGGACGGTGGAGGTGAGGCGGCTTCACAGCCCCTTTCTTCATCCTCCTCGCTTTCTTCTTTTTCTGTATGTATCTGCATGTATATGTATACACAGATTTGAGAATTTTTATTTGCAGAAGCTTTTTGGTGTATGTGTATGTATTTTCTGGGTTTGTATATGGGGGTTTTGATTTTGGATTTTGGGGGTTTCTCGTGATGCGGCCGCGGATCCGAGGGCGATGGAGGTGAGGCGGTGCACGCGCACCTCCTTCTTCTCCTTCTGTTCATATCTGTCTGTGTATACAGGGGTGTTTTTTATGGGTTTGTGTGTTGAGGAAGACGATGAATATAGGGATGAAATTGAATTTTTCTGGGTTGTGTTCTTGTGATTTTTTGGATTTGGATTCGAAAATTCGACGTTGTTCTTGACGAATTTTTTCAATAACCCTCCTTCTAGCGCCAATTGTTGCAAGTCGTTTTTTATAGAGAGTATTATGTGGCTAATTTGATAACAACTTACAAACAAAATCAGTAATCGAACAAGAACACTGCGGGAAGAACCGTAGTTCTTCCCTGAAATGTGGGTGTAGGTATATAAGTGGAATGAGGGAAACATTCCAGAGTCTTTCTAACAATGAAAGGTGAGGTCCTTTATATAAAGAGGACCAACATGATAAATCATAAGCACGACAAATCGTTAAGCACGATAAATCAATAAGCACGACAAGTCATGTGCATAAAGCATGACAAAACGTATGCGTAAGCACGACAAATGACGTGGTCTCGATGGGACCTGCTGACGTGTGATAAATCTGGTGATGCTGATGTGTGATATATCTGAGCACAACAAGTGTCTCCGCTATAACATGACCGAACATCCCATTCCAAGTTCTTCTTGCCTTTCGCCTATTTAATACGTCAGGTCATGTTGTGCATAAGAATTTACTTACAATTTCTTTATCTAGCTTATAAGATTTATATTTACATCAGATTTAGTGCAATATTATTATGACTTTAAATCAATAACTTTTTGGGGATCAATTATATGAGTCACCTTAGAGAAGACCGAAAAAACTTTAAATATCAACTCCAAGCCACTTTTTAATACTTTGTTCACTTAAACTTGTGCCCACTTGTGACCCTTTGAAATTCTTGTAACTTAATTACACTATTTTAATAATTAAATAAAATTAAGGTAAAGTAATAATTGAATATAAATTTAAAAATAATGGAAAATATGTAGCTTATAACTATTAAGTAAAATCATAAAATAAAATATGGAACGAAGTTGAATAAATTAAAATATTAAAGATAAAAGTAAGATAATATTATAATTGATAATAAATTTAAAAAATATTAAAAATTATATAGCTTATTATTAAGTAAAGTTATAAAATAAAATAAATAAAAAAATGGGTCGAGATTGAAAAATTTTAAAGGATACAAAGTAAAGAGGTTAAAAGAAAAAATTAATGATCCCAATCTACAAATAATGAAAAATAAAAGTAATTATTAAGTAAATTTATAAAATAAAAAAATAAAAAATATTGAACAAAATCATAAAAAATAAAGAGAAACAAAATTGAACAAATAAAAGTATATGACGTGTTGGTCCCGAAAAACCCGATTTAAAACTCGTAAAATCTCAATGGGAGGTGACTTTAAAAATTTTCTGAATGTGTGTTATGCAGATTTGTTAAATTATGTATGACAGTTAATATAAAAGCAAATAAGAACACACGTATTTTTATGGTGGTTCGGACGAACTTCTCCTACATCCACTCTTCCCTTCATGGGGCACCAACTTAACCAACAAATATTTATGGAGCTCTCACTCAACGGGACTTATCTCCTTCACGGGATCGCCTATAGATGTTTAATGAGTTCTCACTCTCTCGGGACTTATCTCCCTCACGGGATTGCCTACGGGACTTATCTCCATCACGGGATTGCCTATCCTCCCTTACGGGATTGCTTCTTAACTACCTCACTTAACCACAAATTTTCTCTCTCAAGAAAGGGTATGAGTTTGGTGTTATTTTCAACTATGTGAGATTTTTCCTTACATTGTTTTAGCCTTTAAGCTAAGGTTGGGAAAATCTTGTTGGGATTATACTGGAAAGTATGCTTTTACTTTGTATAATCGAAACTGAATTTTCAGACTTATTTACTGAAATAAATTGTTTATCACTGATGCTTTAAATATCATTGAATGTTACATATATTTACTGCATAACTGTTCAATAAGTCGTACGTGTTACATTGTAGTTAATTTAGTGATACCAGATCACAGAAGATTAAATTAACAGTCCCTTGTAACTAAAAGTACGTTATTCATGACCTAGATGGAAATGAACAACCCATCGTGAAAGGTTGAAGTGTAAGACTCAGATTGGTTTGTCTTGACCAAGAGATTACACTAGTGCATGACTGATGCACTGAATAGGACCTACATGAGGATAAATTCTTCATAACTGAACAAGGAAGAATTAGACCTCAGTGGTTCGTTGTTTCTTAATTTTCGTCCCTTAAATAAGATCACGTGGGATTGGTAACTATTGCTTTGACTTATCATTGGTAGCGAATCAAAGAGATTCAATACTTTTTATCTTGGGCAATATTATTAGTCACATGTGATTGCTAAGATTTAATACGAAGAATCGTGTGCAAGTACACTTGTTTGATTTGCCCCCTTGGGAGGTTCATAAGCTTTATCATACCAAATCTTGCAAGTGGAATTAGTTTCCGGTATGGATAATAATGTTGAACCGTTCCTTGACCAAGGATAAAAGATATTAATTAATGGAAAGCTATTTCAGTGGCTTGAATTAATTAATGGGCTAGATAATCTTAAACACGGGAAATAATGATCGGGAGCCATATTGACTGTAATATGGGTTAAGATGGATAGTGCAATATTAATTATGTAGTGGGATTAATTAATATTTATGGGCTTGAATTATATTGTGGCTCAATATTAGATATTCAAGGTCCATTAGAAGGTCCAATCTTAATTCTCCTAAAGGCCCCCTGAGTAGCCCAACAAATAGTCCAATAACTGAAAAATGTGATTAAAATAAAGTAAATATTGTTGCTTGTTTTTCCTTGATATTTTCGAAATTTATGGATAAAAGAGGGAGAAATATTTTCTTTGAATTTTGTTATGGAATGAAGATATGTATTCTTGGAATACAAGATTATCTCATTAAATTCAAGAAATCTCCCACTTGGTTATTCATAAGGGATATTTCGAAATTTTTGAAAATAAAGGGCAAGAAAGATTTTCTTGATTTTCTTGAAAAGATATTATGGGAGATATGTATTTCTTGAAATACAAGAATATCTCATAAATTCAAGAAGATCCAAATCTTGGAATCTTGGGACCCTTAATTTTCGAAAATTCCATATACTGAGGAGGTGGGATTTTTGTGGAATATTTTAATTATGGGAAAAAGAATATATGAGATATATTCAAGATTTCTTGGTGATCAAGAAAAGTCTTTTCCCACATTGTTTTTTCACTGAAAAAATCGACCACTCCTCTCCTATAAATAGGGGATGATTTTTTCATTCCTAGGCACAATTCCATGTGCTGGAAAAATTAGCAAATCCACGAAAGTGGTGCAACAAAGTTTATTTTTTTCCTTTTGTTAATTGTTCGCGAGTATCCTTCCACCGGATTATCGAGCAAGGGCTAAGGGAATACTTGGGAAGTCCTTTTGGTTAGTCCGTCCAACCGAATTCACTGCCATCCCGAGAGGTACGTTCACGTAAACCCGTAGATTCCGCATGCGTAGGTTTTACGTGGCTTATTATATGCATGATATGTTGTTGCAATTATTATTTGAATTAATATAGGATTAATTCATGCTAGTAATAATTAAAGAATTAAATTTGTATTTAAATATTCACCCCGAATAGATCTGTGCAACTTAGATTCCCCAACAACTAGTATCAGAGCCACGGTTTTGGGCTCTGAATTATTTAAATTGTAATTTAATTTGCGGACATTAAATTTGAAATTGGATAGTAGAATTGCTAGATCTTTCTTGCAGGTATCCAATTGTCATGGAATTTAATGTGTTTATGCATGCATATTAAATGTGTTTTTTTAATTCGATTCGTTCGGATTCGTTTTGCCTCGTGAGAAAATCCACGAGTAGATTAGAATTTGTTTGATTTGATCAATGTAATAGACTAGTCTAGGTTTATTTATTTTTTGTAAATAAATTGTAATCGGATCGAAAACTAGGACGGAGACGAAGAATTAAAGGACAAAAATCCAACCGCATCGCACGGGCCATGGTATGCCGGCCGGCACGACGGGCGCAGGCGAGGCCGAGGCAACGAGCCGCCGAGGGTCGTGGTCGTGGACGGCAAGGCGCTTAGGCGCTTTTGGCACCGCACGATCAAGTAGCCGACGAACGCGGGCCGCACGCGGCGCATCTGTGACGCTGTGTATCTGTGGATGATATCGCCGAGGTCACGGGCGCAGGCGGGGCGGCGAATGGCGCTGGCGATCCAATGATCGCCTTTCCGGAGAACTGCTGTCGCCGGGAGATGTGCCGAGGCGTGTCGAGGCATGGTGGGCGCGACCCGCCGTGCCGAGGTCGGGTTCAAGGGCAAGGCCCGCGGATCTTGGGCGTGCATCCCGGCTGAGAGCTGCTTGACGTGGCATTTCGAGACAAAGTATTTTTCGAGACGATTAAGTGGGAGAAATTCGAGACGTGTTTCTTCAAGATCAAGCCAAGAAAAATCAAACCATGACAATTGGATAATTTGTGCCCAATATGTTTATTTTTCTGTTTTGCTTGATTTATTTGTGCTATCTTGTGCTTTATTTAATTTATTCAAATGTGTTTGCATGAGAGTTGCCCAAATGGAAAAATCTCACCTTCAAAATTACAAAGTATGTTTAAATAATTAATTGACAATTTTATTCCGGATAATAAAATTGAATTAATTCTGACCTCCATGATTTATTCATTTGTGAATTCTTTTGGAGAAATTCCCTCCACGGGACGGTCAAAAGATAGCTTTCACATGAATGAATTCCAAACGGATGATTGTGGGTTATTACTAGTGGCGACGATGACCCTCCCCACGAGGCTCGATCAAAGCGAAATAGTAATCCTGTATTTAATCATGTTTATTGCTTAAGTATAAAATTGATATGCATATACTTCCTCGAAGTCCCTGTCAATTTTATATTGGTCAAGTGGGAGCCAACTATTAATCTGGATATTAAAGGTTTGTAATCGCTGTTTTGTTTGTAACTCGCTTTTGAATGTGTTTAAATAATGACCCACCTCACGTGGCTTATTTAAACTGCTTTTGAGATGTTGGTGATGCATGTTCATTTTTTTTTTTTTGAGATTTTAAATATGATGCATGTGATCGAATCTTGTGATATACTTGTCTTTATTGCATATAGTTGTTTATTTCGATTCAAAGATGTCGTTACCTTTTAATCATCGTTATTATACTTAAAGTTAATACAATATGTATGGAAACTATATTGATTGAAACGAAAAACTTATAATTGTCCTAACTGCACAAAAGCACAAGTGGATTCTTGACACACCAAAATCAGATGAGCCAACTGACGAGTCAAAACATGCGGGACTCGTCAGATTACCTTGCGAGAGATGTTGTCGCTGAAAATGGTGGAGGGTAAACCCGTAAGGGATTACGTCCTCAAAATAGATGGCCCATCTGAACAAATTTGAGATTCTCGAAAGTGATTATGATCCGAGACTCGGATGAATTTGGTACTTCACTCTCTGCCCAAAAAGTTTTTGAGCATTTTGGCCTCGCTAGCTAATTTATTGCAAGCTTTTGGTCTCGGCAGAAATATTGATAAGGCACCAAACTCAAGCTTTGACGGCAAGTGGTCCGTTTTCATCTTCTAGGCCAAAGGGAGGCAAGATAAAGAAAAGGACCAAAAGGCCATAAACAATAAAGCTCAACTGTTGCCAAGGGCAATGGTAAGATGAAGAATGCTTGTTGTGTCAAGGAAAATCCAAAGAGGAAGTGCTTAAGATGCGGTAAGAGAGGACAATGGAGGTTTTGCCTGTTCCAACCCCAAAAGGGACGAAAAGAAAGGTAATTCTCACGCACTAGTTGTTGAAACTTGTTTAGCGGCGTATACTTCTCATTCGTGGGTGGTTGATACGAGATCCACTAATCATGTTGGCTTCACGGGTTCTAAATGATCTGGCAACTTAGTGGGAGTGAGATCCTCATCACACTGGGCAACGTTATGAAAGTAGAAGACATTGCAATGCTACGTAAGTGGCAGATATTGCAATGCTACGATAGTAACGATTATTGCAATACTACACAAGTAGCAGACATTGCAATGCTACATGAGTAGCAGTTAAAGCGGTGGGAGAAGTGCACCTATCTTTTTGAAGATAAAGTTTTTTTGAGATTATCTTTATGTTCCCAGTTTTAGAAAGAATTCACTTTCAGTTTCTAAAATTCGATTAAAGGACACTAAGTTTCTTCTAATAAGAATGACATCATTTTTTAAATGATGAGTGTATCTGTTACGGGACATTGATGGAAAATCTCTATACAATTAATTGTGCACACCACTCATGAAATGCATCCTATAACACATCAACTATTTCCGACAAAAGAAAGCGTGAACGAAATACTTCTTTGGCATCTAAGATTAGGTCATATAAATCCAAAGAGGATCCAAAGGTCGGTGAGAGACGGTTCACTAGGGCTTCTCCAAGTTGAACCGATTCCAATCTGCGAATCATGTTTGGAGGGTAAAATGACCAAGAGGGCATTTGGAGCCAAGGGGAATAGGGCCAAAGTAGTGTTAGAGATCGTTCACACAGATGTATGTAGTCCAATGTCAACCAAAGCAAGAGGAGGTTATGAGTATTTTTATTGATGATTACTCAAGGTACGGTTACATTTTCCTTATGAAGCATAAACCTGAGACCTTTGAGAAATTCAAAGAATTTAAGGCTCAAACAGAGAATCATAGGGAAAAACGTATCAAGTCTCTACGATCTGATCGTGGAGGCGAATACCTCAGCGATGAGTTTTTGAACTACTTATCTGATGAAGGGATTGTATCCCAGCTCA
Organism: Stenogyne calaminthoides; assembly: GCA_037126765.1. Taxonomy (NCBI): domain Eukaryota; kingdom Viridiplantae; phylum Streptophyta; class Magnoliopsida; order Lamiales; family Lamiaceae; genus Stenogyne; species Stenogyne calaminthoides. Next base: position 7,177,939 of record JBBCBC010000015.1, read on the forward strand.
CTGCACCCGGAACCCCTCAACAAAATGGGGTTGCAGAGCGAAGAAACTGAATTCTTTTGGAAATGGTTAGATCAATGATGAGTTATGCGGATCTTCCCGAGTCGTTCTAGGGTTATGCCTTGGAAACAACGACTTACATTCTGAACTTGGTGCTATCCAAATCGATTCCCGAAACTCCCAAGGAATTATGGACCGGGCGCAAGCCTAGTATGATACGCATGAGAATTTGGGGGTGTCCGACCTACGTGTTGGACAAGGAAGCCGGTAAATTTGGATCCTCGATCAGAATTAAGGCTGTTTGTAGGATACCCCGAGGGAACAAAAGGGTGTATGTTCTATAGTCCCGAAGATCAAAAGGTGGTCATCAGTACCCAAGAAGACTACATGAACCAAAGAAAACCCAGAAGTGAGATTACCTTAAATGAGCTTAGAGGGCAAACCTCAGTGCCAACTGTACTAGATGATATACCAAACGATACGCTTTCACAACCGGAGCCTCGTCGTAGTGGGAGGGTTGTTAGACAGCCCGAGAGATTCATGGGAATAGGAGATTTCTCGGACTTGATTCCCAGACAAGACGAATCAAACCCATGGACATATGACGAGGCACTCCAAGATAAGGATGCAGATTCTTGGCAAACAGCAATGAAAGCCGAAATGGGTTCTATGTTTCATAATAGAGTGTGGGAGCTAGTCGACCACTTAATGGAGTCAAACCCATTGGATGCAAGTGGGTATATAAGAGGAAAATAGGACCGGACGGGAAGGTTGAAACCTTTAAAGCAAGACTAATGGCGAAAGGTTACACTCAGAAAGAAGGGATCGATTATGAGGAAATTTTTTCGCCCGTAGTCATGCTTAAGTCCATCCGTATTCTCTTATCGATTGCTGCGCATTTCGACTTTGAAATCTGGCAAATGGATGTCAAGACAGCTTTCCTTAACGGAAGTCTTGATGAAGAGATCTATATGCAACAACCCCAAGGTTTTATTGAAATAGGCCAAGAACATCTTGTTTGTAAGCTCAAGAAGTCCATTTACGGACTCAAACAGGCATCCAGAGCTTGGAACTAATGTTTTGATCATGTTATAAAGTCTGGGTTTGATCAAAACGGGTTTGAAAGTTGTGTGTATAAAAAGCATGTCGGAACTGCATTGGTATTCTTAGTACTATACGTAGACGACATTCTGATCATGGGGAACGATGTGAAGGTGTTATCAGACGTAAGGGAATGGTTTTCAAAACAGTTTGATGTGAAAGACTTAGGGAAAGCCGGACACATCCTTGGGATCAAGATCACTCGAGATCGCCGGAAAATGATGATCGGGTTATCGCAAGTTTCATACATAGACGCTGGTTTTGAAACGATTCAGCATGCAAGATTCCAAGAAAGGATTCGTACCTTTCAGACTTGGAATCCATCTATCTAAGAAAATGTTCCCTAAGATGAAAAAGGAGATAGATGACATGAAAGGTATTCCTTGTGCTTAGGCTGTCGGAAACCTTATGTATGCATTGCTGTGTACGAGACCGGATATCTGCTTTGCCGCAGGCATGATAGCAAGATATCAAAGTAACCCAGGGAAAGAGCATTGGACGACATTTAAAAACATTCTGAAGTGTCTGAAAAGAACTCGGGATAGAATGTTGATTTATCAGTGAGATACTCCAATCCCCATCGGCTACACGGACTCGGATTTCCAATCAGACTTAGATTCCAGAAATTATCTGAATCAGTTAGTGTGTTTCCATTTGGGAAGTGTAGCCATCAAATGGACGAGTGTGAAGCAGAAATGCATCACTGACTCAACCATGGAAGTCGGGTAAGTAGCTGCTTGTGAAGCAGTGAAAGAACCGATTGGGCTCTAGATCTTCTTAGTGGACTTGGATGGTGTTCTGAATTTGTCTAGCAATATCTGCTAGAGGCAGTTACAAATTCAAGAGAACTAAGAGTCCGCGAGTCAAACAAGCACACTAAAGGAATAACATCTTATACGAGAAATCGTTAAGAGAGGAGATATAGATGTGGCAAAGATAGCGTCTGAGGACAGCCTAGCAGATCCATTCACAAAAAGTCTGCCTCTGAATACATTCGAGAGACATGTGGGTGGAATGGGTGTCAAGACCGTTGCCAATCTGCTTTGAGTATAAGTGGGAGAAATTATTAGGTTCGTGTAGGTGACATTAGATGTCACGGACTACGCGAGACATGTTGTAGTATACTTAAAAGCAGACTTTGAGTATAAGTGGGAGATTGTTGGGATTATACTGAAAAGTATGCTTTTACTTTGTATAATCGAAACTGAATTTCCAGACTTATTTACTGAAATAAATTGTTTATCACTAATGCTTTAAATATCATTGAATGTTACATGTATTTACTGCATAACTGTTCAATAAGTCGTACGTGTTACATTGTAGTTAATTTAGTGATACCAGATCACAGAAGATTAAATTAACAGTCCCTTGTAACTAAAAGTACGTTATTCATGACCTAGATGGAAATGAACAACCCATCGTGAAAGGTTGAAGTGTAAGGCTCAGATTGGCTTGTCTTGACCAAGAGATTACACTAGTGCATGACCGATGCACTGAATAGGACCTACAGGAGGATAAATTCTTCAGAACTGAACAACGAAGAATTAGACCTCAATGGTTCGTTATTTCTTAATCTTCGTCCCTTAAATAGGATCACATGGGATTGGTAACTATTGCTTTGACTTATCATTGGTAGCGAATCAAAGAGATTCAATACTTTTTATCTTGGACAATATTATTAGTCACATGTGATTGCTAAGATTTAATACAAAGAATCATGTGCAAGTACGCTTGTTTGATTTGCCCCCTTGGGAGGTTCATAAGTTTTATCATACCAAATCTTGCAAGTGGAATTAGTTTCCGGTATGGATAATAATGTTGAACCGTTCCTCGACCAAGGACAAAAGATATTAATTAACGGAAAGCTATTTCAGTGGCTTGAATTAATTAATGGGCTAGATAATCTTAAACACGGGAAATAATGACCGGGAGCCATATTGACTGTAATATGGGTTAAGATGGATAGTGCAATATTAATTATGTAGTGGGATTAATTAATATTTATGGGCTTGAATTATATTGTGGCTCAATATTAGATATTCAAGGTCCATTAGAAGGTCCAATCTTAATTCTCCTAAAGGCCCCCTGAGTAGCCCAACAAATAGTCCAATAACTGAAAAAAGGTGATTAAAATAAAATAAATATTGTTGCTTGTTTTTCCTTGATATTTTCGAAATTTATGGATAAAAGAGGGAGAAAGATTTTCTTTGAATTTTGTTATGGAATGAAGATATGTATTCTTGGAATACAAGATTATCTCATTAAATTCAAGAAATTTCCCACTTGGTTATTCATAAGGGATATTTCGAAATTTTTTAAAATAAAGGGCAAGAAAGATTTTCTTGATTTTCTTGAAAAGATATTATGGAAGATGTGTATTTCTTGAAATACAAGAATATCTCATAAATTCAAGAAGATCTAAATCTTGGAATCTTGGGACCCTTAATTTTCGAAAATTCCATATATTGAGGAGGTGGGATTTTTGTGAAATATTTTAATTATGGGAAAAAGAATATAGGAGATGTATTCAAGATTTCTTGTTGATCAAGAAAAGTCTTTTCCCACATTGTTTTTTCACTGAAAAAATCGACCACTCCTCTCCTATAAATAGGGGATGATTCTTTCATTCCTAGGCACAATTCCATGTGCTGGAAAAATTAGCAAATCCACGAAAGTGGTGCAACAAAGTTTATTTTTTTCCTTTTGTTAATTGTTCGCGAGTATCCTTCCACCGGATTGTCGAGCAAGGGCTAAGGGAATACTTGGGAAGTCCTTTTGGTTAGTCCGTCCAACCGAATTCACTGTCATCCCGAGTGGTACGTTCACGTAAACCCGTAGATTCCGCATGCGTAGGTTTTACGTGGCTTATTATATGCATGATATGTTGTTGCAATTATTATTTGAATTAATATAGGATTAATTCATGCTAGTAATAATTAAAGAATTAAATTTGTATTTAAATATTCACCCCGAATAGATCTGTGCAACTTAGATTCCCCAATAAATCTCTCTAAGCTTAGGATATTACATTTATGCTTAGATATATTGAAGAACACTCTTGGGTAAATTTGGATATTTAATGCTCTGTGTTCTTGAATGGAGATGCTTGAATATTTGACTTTAATCTTCACTTTGCAGTATCCTCCATTATCTTGTTTTGAAGATAGTGCAATGTATTTATAGTGTGGATTTGAATATTACCGTTGGAGAGTAAATTCAAATCCATACTAATAGTCTTCCAGCTTTTCTTTGTCCTTTTTGCACTTTTCCTTGCAGCTTTATGTCACATCAATAAATGTGTTGTCATCTTCTCATCGCACCTTTTTTGTGTGTCTAATCGGATCCGATCAAACTTACCGATTTCGGTCCAGTAAATCTAGTCTGCAGATTTCTGGTCCGGCAGATTGTCCGGTTCGGTTTGATTGACAGACAAAGATCGGCCATCAAGACATCGCTTACTTCTTCTTGTTCCCCCTCAACTTGTTATCTGTAGATTAACTTAAATAACACAAGTTGATAATGTTTTGGCATAATTCATCAAAACTAAAATATCCCAACAATTTCCCCTTTTTGATAATGAAGCCAAAACTAACTAACAACAAAGAAAACATACGAGAAAAACAGTGTTAGTTAAACAAGTGAAGTAATGAAGAACATTTGATGCATTAAAAAAAAATGATGAGAAGATGATTGTCAACCTCCATGAATTTTATAAATAATATGCATTTTAAACTAAATGGGTTTTAACAAAAAAGATCAGTTAAGGTGTTCACATTAAAATCTAGTGAACTTTTGAACCCCTGCTCTGAAACCACTTGTTAGTCCCAAAAAACCCGATTTAAAACTCGTAAAATCTCAATGGGAGGTGACTTTAAAATTTTTCCGAATGTGTGTTATGCAGATTTATTAAAGTATGTATGACAGTTAATATGAAAGCAAATAAGAACACACGTATTTTTATAGTGGTTCGGACGAACTTGTCCTACATCCACTCTTCTTCATGGGGCACCAACTTAACCAACAGATATTTATGGAGCTCTCACTCAACGGGACTTATCTCCCTCACAAGATCGCCTATAGATGTTTAATGAGTTCTCACTATCTCGGGACTTATCTCTCTCACGGGATTGCCTACGGGACTTATCTCCCTCACGGGATTGCCTACCCTCCCTTACGGGATTGCTTCTTAACTAACTCACTTAACCACAAATTTTCTCTCTCAAGAAAGGGTATGAGTTTGGTGTTATTTCCAATTAGGTGAGATTTTCCTTACATTGTTTTAGCCTTTAAGCTAAGGTTGAGAAAATCTCTCTAAGCTTAGGATATTACAATTATGCTTAGATATAATGAAGAACACTCTTGGGTAAATTTGGATATTTAATGCTATGTGTTCTTGAATGGAGGTGCTTGAATATTTGGCTTTAATCTTCACTTTGCAGCATCCTCCATTATCTTCTTTTGAAGATAGTGCAATGTATTTATAGTGTGAGTTTGAATATTACCGTTGGAGAGTAAATTCAAATCCATACTAATAGTCTTTCAGCTTTTCTTTGTCCTTTTGCACTTTTCCTTGCAACTTTATGTCACATCAATAAATGTGTTGTCATCTTCTCATTAACCAGCTTTTTGTGTGTCTAACGGATCGATCAATTTCGATTTTTTTTTCTCGCAAAACTGGGTTTGCAGATTGACGTCTCCGCAGTCGGGTTCATAGTTTTTTTTCTCTCAAGTAAAATCGATCGCAGATTTGTCCGGTCTGTTGATCTCAAGACAACATCAGCATTGCATTAGACATATTTATCAAACATATTAGAATAAAAATACTAATTAAATATGGTTGAAGACAACTTCCTGTTCTTCTCTCTCGTCTAGCAAAGCTGCGTGTCTTATGGTTGAGATTTTTAAGGATTATTTATTTCATCTATTTTAACTTTCAATATATTTGAATATTTAATTTAGATTGATCAACTAGGTTAGATTATTCTTGTAAGTCAGTTAGTTCATAAATTTGTAATCTGTAATTGTTACAGGTTTATGACAATCGGTAGCAACTAGTAATATTTTACTAGGGTGATTTAAATCGGGTTCTTTCAAATCGAGCTTGCGTATTTGAGTATTCGTTTGACCTTTATCATTGTGCCTAATACTTTTGCTGGATTAAATTTAGATCATATTTAGACTGTTCATTTAAAAAGATTCATTAAAGAGCTTGTTTCAATTAAATATATAATTAAGGGATAAAACCGATAGACAGAGCTTGCTGACTACTGAGGGACATTAATCTTATAGTTAAATAGAGTAAACGTTACAATCAATTAACAGTGTTAAAATCGAGGGATGAATGAACTGTGAATTGAAATGCCTTTTTATTATTGAATTTCTTCATTGAATTAATTGTTAATTTCGTAGTGATTTATTGTTTCAAGTAGTAGTTATAAAATTTCAATTCAAACTCCCATTTTTGTATTACGTGTTTGTCTTCATAAATTCATATAAATAGCATAATAATTATTCTACCTTCCCTGTGGATCGATCCCTTACTTACCACTACTACGAGTTAATAGAATAGACGAGGGTATTTATTTTTGTTGATAGTGCGGTCAAACCACACAGTATTAATGATGGTATTGCATAAAGGGATTACCAAAGACTCTGCTGGTCTATTAGAACACGAAAGAATTTGTGGGAGTTTAAATTACAAATGCTATCATAACTTTAACCTCAAATAGATTCAGTCCCATAACATTTTTTATTATCGATTTAGTTTCAATATCTTTAATAATGTCCAATTTAAGTCTCAAGTCCTCCAAAAAAAATTACGTTGTTTCACCGATTGGATATAGGGCTTTACAGGCGCAGGTATGACTGCACTGTAATATGTATTTTTTTTAACACCTGAAATTACAAGTTATATAATTAAAAAAAAAGAAGTTAATTTGATTATATGACCCGTAATTCTAGATTTAAAACTAAATTAAATTATATGTGGCAGTTCAGTCATACCCCGATCGTAAAGGCCTATATTCAATGGACTAAACGATGTAGTTTTGTATTTTTCGGCGAACTTGGGACTTAATTATCTTAATTATAAACCCCACGACGCCGACCTTCCAATAAGCCTTCTCTATGCTGTTCCTTATTCCTCATAATCCCATCGACGTTGCGGTGCAACAATTCTACATTGAAGGGATTTAATCTAGGTTGGTGAATTGGGATTTTCTTTATTTGATTACATGGACAGTTTTTCCGTTGGAGTATCTGCTATTCTATAGACTGTTTGTGTGCGACAGATCACCGCTACCATTGGTGAATCGCCGTAAATTGATTGATGTGAGCCGCTGTCCGAGTCCAAATCAGCCCGTCTCCATACCCAGACGCCGCTCATATTTGTAAATCCACAACCGTCGCCGAGACGGTACCATGGTCGAGTGAGTACCAGGTTGCCACTATTGTGCTTTTCTCCTTTGTTGTGTTATAGTTCGATTTGTTCTCTGTAATTCATAAGGAGTTAACCCTTGACATCTCTTGAATCATGTGTTTATTTTTTTTATTCATTATTGCCACCATTTCTTGATAATTATTGTGGAACTTTCTTTCTGCACTTTAATTGTATTCTGAATGTCCTGAATGGTTTAATTTTCTCAAAGTATGATGTAAGATTAGGTTGGATTGTTGTCATTTCCGTATTCTTTTTAGGAGTATATGTCTTGAAGATGCATTAGGTTGTATATGGTTTATGTACATGACAAAGATGGCTGAATGTTGGAGATTGTTTGTAGGAATGCATTTGCTTTTACGCTTTGATTATGAATGTTTAATCACTGGAAATGGATAACCTGTTTTTCATGTCGGATTCAAATGGGTTGAATGTGTTTCTCAAAATTTCTAGTTCTTGGGATTCTTACCAGCCAGTTTTTGGTTGATTTTTTTTCAAAGGCGGTTTGCTGGGATTTTCTATAATCTGATGCGTTTAGGATGACAAACGGTGGATTCAGACTCTATAGAGCAATACTAATAATCTACTTTCTCTAAAGGTATTCCTTGATTCTTCTTTACGTCTTTTAATATGTTGATCTTTTTTTGATTTTCATTTAGTTTAAAATGCATGTTTGATTATATAAATTTAAAGAGTCCTTTACCCGTATAGTTACCCAATGATGATATTGATTAAAATTCTACTTGCTAATATGTGGTGAGTAGAATTATTTCAATTCGCCCACTTTACTTGATATTAATTGGGACTTTTGCTGAAATCTTAATAATAAAACGAAATATTAGTACTATATATTCAGTTTTAGTATCTTTCAGTGATAAAAGAGCTTGGTGCATGAATGGATGATTGCAGGGGAGCCCTAAACTCAATTGTTGTGATGAGTATAAGATCATTCTTTGTCTGCTTTATTCATATGTGGCATTTTTTCACCCTTATTGCCTTCTTCAAGATGTTGGGTCACATTGTTATATGTTTCTTATATATACTACAGCAAAACAAGGATATCTTAAAATATTTTATAAACAATAGACAGATAAAAATTCAAATTTCTCTACCTTAATTTAATTATTAATTAATAGTATTAAAATTTAACATTACCTGAAACGTTAATAATGTTTCCTCTCTTGCCTTTATTTTCTCTTTCTCTATATCTCACAAGTACAATTCATGTGATTTCTCCATCGCGAATTCCAGTAGACGGCGCTGTGGTCAGAAAATAAATCAATAGTGCGCCATTTTTTGGACGGTGATGCCACTGTACAGAGCACCTCTGCCCTTTTTGCGTCACCACCGCGAGAAGTCATGCGGACGGGAAAACAGAAGGCCACTGCTTAGCCTTTGTGAGACGTTGTCATCACCGTCCGTGTGCAGGTAATGAAAGGTATGTCTGCTTTTACCTTTCCTAATAGTTTTGGATATAGGAAGAATCATGACTTGTCCGATTCGTGAAAATTGAGGTTTGAGAAAAAGCTTCATCTTTGTCAGTGTGTCTTTGTGAGTGGCTGGATAGGGTGATTGCTGGAGTGTAGAAGAGTCTGACCCCGTTTTACAATCCCATACACGCAATGGGCGGCTACTGTAAGCAGTTTTCCATACCGCCATTGTATCCTGTCTATGGGTAAGTCAGTTTTGATTCTTCTACTCTTTTTATCGGTATATATACCTACGATTTTATAATCTGTGTTTCAATAATTTTTCAGCATCCCAATTTTGTTTTTTTATCAATTTTCCTGCGTTGAATTTACCATTATGGATTACATTCGACTTTGCTTTAGTTTTGATTATTTTGAATAGAGTTAGTATTACATAGATCTGGAACAAAAGCCCAATTGAGGCAATTTTCTCAATTGTTAAGATTAGATAGGGTGAATTCGAAGTAGTTTCCATATCTAATTTATATTTAACTATTTGGAGTTGTTTATTTGAAATTCATTGAAGCACTCCTTAGAGGTAGATTCCTACTAAATGATGCATTGGTGTTGGATCAAAGTTCATCTTCAGTGGCTGCAATTGAACTTGGTTTGTTGATGGCCTGAAGCAAAGATATACAGTTTTTGACAGAAAAGTGAATTTATAAATCATAATTTTGAGGTCCTGACATGATTGAGGCATATGTTCAAAATTTGTTTTCTGTTGAGTTTTTTTATGACAACTGTGTTACATTTCTTACAGTGCTTCATACCATCCGTCTCTTTAGTTCTTAGAGGTATGCATCGTACCCTTCAAACGCAAGATGGCTGAGAAGAGGACCTATTGTTCCAAAGTCTATGTTGAAGAAACATAAACGAAATGAGGAATGGGCTTTGACAAAGCTGCAAACAGCAAGTTGATTTTCAATAGTGATAAGCAACATGATAAAGAATACACACATCAGGTGAAGTTGAAGTCTTTATCTTCTATGAATTTTGTTACTATTACTACGTAATTGTGTATATGCCTTATATTTTTGGTTGTCACGTATGTAGGAAAAAAACTGATCCAATAAAAGATCTGTTGATAAAGAGGTAGAAATTTTTGTCTACTTAATGCTTATGAAGACATATTAGATTGTAGTGCATGTATGTCTTTCCATGCTTATATCTTTAAGGTTGTTTATACCCTTTGATTTCACCCTTAAAATCCACTTGGTATTTAATATATGAGTTTCCACGTTCACTTTGTTTGGAGCCTCTAGGCAGAGAAAAGAAAATATATATGGGTCACTTTCATTGTTGCTTTGATCAAAAGTCACTGATGACCTGGGGAAAGAGGCCAATCAGGTGAGTTAATTGTCATGGCGTCAAGTCCTCCAGTGCCTCTTTATCAACTTTCTGGTTTCTTGATTATCAATAAAATGTTTCAAGACGAAGGAACTTGAAATTTTTAGCAAGTGTTCTCTACAAAATAAGCTCATAGTATTTAGCAGTTGATGATTTTTTTTTTAAAATATGTTATCAAACAACAGAGTCGTAATACACTGTGTTTAGTTATTATCCGGTATGCTTTATTATTCTCAATTTTCATTAACGAGTTATACTCGGTACTATCAGCTTGCTAATTGATCTAAAAAATGAGATCTTTATTCCGTACTGCCTTACCTTGGTCTGAAAAATAAATATTCTAATTGAGGTTGTCGAATTTTTAAAATTATGAAATACGAAAAAGAACAGATGAATTACCTTACTTTTTCTTACCAAGATTCTGCCACAACATGTTTTCTATAAAATGAAATACTTAAACCACCTTTTAACACCTTTGTCCTTTTACTAACTTTATTATTGTTTAAAAAGGTGCGGATCATCTTCACCCGGCCATTATCCAAGTAAAGTATTTTCTTTTGATAATCTTTGTAATTGTATTATTTGTTTCTCGAGTTTGGTTGTATGCTTATGCACCTATTGTAAAAATATTTAATCATAAGGGTGTTCAAGTGCATGGCCGGAGACAATTAGTACCAGTACATGATGTTTGTGGTTGATCACTATGTTGTGATTCTATGCCAAATATACAATAGGAGTTTGTTCAAATTCATAAAGGGATATTGATGCCATAGAATGATAGAACAGTTCTCTGTTGAAAGATTTTTTGAAAGAGTTTATGTCAAAACTTGATTGAAAGATAAATAATTATTATATCATAATCATCAACTAATGAATATTGGTACATTAAAACATCCATATAAATATTGCTACTCATATCAAATGTTAAAAATACCAGTTCTTAAATATTTAGTTGTGTTTAAAAAAAAAAATTAGTTGTGTGATTATTGTAGGTTGTCCCCTCTTTCTGCAGCAGAATTGATCGGTGATGATTGGCAACAATATGGAGTTTTTTTTTTTAAATTCCAACTGCTATGAGGAAAGTGAGTCAATTTTTTTTGGAATTTCAATATACAACAGAATCACACGGGGCTTGATCATGTTGGAATGATTGGATACGATAATAGAAGAATCTCAATACAGATAAAAATCCATATTTTTTTAATTGTAGACAGTCTAACATTCAACCTACTCAACCTCTATTCCACTCTGACGATGTTTCATGAAATCTATAAATGTATGTGCATTTAGCTATTCCTTTAGCAACTAAAAAAAAAAAAACTACAATAAGCCCGTGCGATGATAAGGATCTAGTCATGTTTAAAAGCCCAAACTTATAAAGAGAAGCTCATTACATTTACAGTATTTTCTTTTGCTCGAAGTATAAGACACAATCTCTCACCCTATAGTATACGCCTCTCTCTCTCTCTCTCCTTTTTGTTTCAGAAACAAGTGAACAATCTATATCTGAACTTCGGAAGTTGGAGACGACAATCCATTATAATATTGAGCATTGTTGCTACTAGAGATTACTTCTATGGATGAAAGTTTTCATATATATGCACTTCCACTAATACACGGTTTTTTTTTTTTTTTTTGCAGCGGCTGGATCTTCTTCAACCCTTTTCTTATTTTTTTTTTTTAAATTGGCAAAATTTAGTTTTTTTTTTATCATCGGTTCTCCGGACCAACTCGGGTTTTGACCGGTTCATGATGTGTCAAATTAAACTCATTGTATGTTGGGAACCAAACCGATTTATTGTCTGGTTCCAGGTTAAACCAGTCGAACAGGCATGTCCATTTTTAAAAATATTGAATGATCTCTATAACACAAAGAAGTTAGATGATGATGTGGCGAAATCATATTTCTTGTTAGGGGAAGATAAGATTTTTTTTACGGGAACGACTGGAAGTATCATGGTCTATCCCCATTTTATCTCCTTTTGATCCCCAAACTTCACAATGTGAAAGTGAAGTAAAAAAAAATAGATATTTATAACCGAGCAGATTCGATGCCTAATATGTCCACTGATATTGCTAAAGTGACTAGGTCTCATATACCAGCTGCAGTTGTGCTTGCAAGGTTAGAAGTCCCCAATAAAGGGCACAACGCCACAGAAAAAGTGTTGCAACCATTTTTGGTGGAAGTGGCGTGGAGGCCCTGCTCCCAAAAGAAAATGAGGGAAGCTATCTGGTTCGATTGACACCCACCTAAAGAAAGAAGGGTAGGTGTGGCACGACTCAATTCATTGATCATCAGTGTCAAGAATACATCTCGTGAGATTATCTCTATTATAGTTATGTCCATGAATTATTACTGGAGGACGCTCTGAAGTTTTATATGATTCCAGAGATAAAGAAATCTCAATATATTATTAGAGTGCATATGAGTCGATGGATAGACATTGTACACAAATTGATGATGTATTTGACTATATTTTTGCTCAATAAATTATATAGCACGATGATATCGAACCACACTCTGTTGTAAAATGTCAATAAAGAGCAGATTGACCTAAATTGAAATAAGCAATACAGGAAGTACTTGATTGTTCGACAAAGTGACATATATTTGGTCCCGTAGTGCTAGCCCAACCAAGTATAAAGTTTGTAGGACATAAATGAGTCTTTGTCAGAATGTGTAGTGAGAAATATAAAGTCCTAATATATAACGCTTGCATTGTACGGCAATGTTTCTCACAACACTCTGAAATTGATATAATTGATGTTAAAAGTTCCGCTACTTAGTTAGCCTAGTGGTTTCCAAAATACTGGAAATGCAACATTGAATGTGGTTACTATATATCTTTTTGGAAATCTTGATTTAGAGATATATATATATATATATATGAAAATACCTGATGACTTTCCATTACCCAAGTCAAGTGACTCTAAACCAGAGAGTGCCTTTGGAATAAACTAGCAATGCTCACTTTAGATTGACTACTTGGTTGGGAAAGGTTATAAGAACAATGAAAAGTGCCTCTGCGTTTTATAAAGAAACAAGTTTCGGACTTACAATTTATATTGATGAATGAACATAATAGGTACTCTTAATGAAATAAGAGAAACAACAAATAATATATACTCTTAACGAAATAAGAGAACCATGAGTTACTTGCAATTCAAAATTGAGATAAAGAATCTTGCGAAAACTCAGTTTGTCTATGCTTTGAACTAGAACATTGAGCTTGTGGAATACTTATCCACCAGTCTGCATGCGTCCTCAAGATGTTCAGGCGATTCAATATGGAAAAAATGTATCTGGTTAGCACTTCCATGATCGGTCGAAGTATGAATTAATGAAAAATCTATTTCGTCCAAAGAAAGATGACGAAGAGCTATTGGGATCTGAAATTCCCTGTGTAAGTTCAGTATGCACATTATTGTACTTAACTCAATGCTCTCGATTGTTTATTACTTTCACAATGAACTTGTTACCTAGATTGGGACCAAACACAAGTGTCATTGAGATGATGTTATGTATACGCCTCATACCTAAAAAAAAGAACAATTGAATGAGCTTGTGACACCTAAAGAAATCTTGAAAGGGACAAGAGATGAAATTGTAACCCTTAGGCTATATTTATTTTGGGTTTTGTAAACCTAGTTTTGGATTTTTAAATCCTAAACCATTTTTACTACGAGATTTTATAAATCGGTTTTAAAAAACCACACCTATCAACTTATAAACTTAATCATTACACAATCATCTAATAATTATAGTTTCTGCCAATAATATTATAATAATACAACACCAAATCACTCTTATACACTGATTTGATATAAAATTCATTCAACAATAATATAATAATACAAAGTCACTCACTCTTACACATTGATTTGACATAAAGTTAAATTTCTTCATACTCCAAAACCCAAAATAAACACACATTACTATTCATCAGGATCTAAAAAATCTCTGGTTTCAAAAATCAATTTTTAAAAGTCTCTTAAAACCCAAAGTAAACATAGCCTTATGTTCGATGCATCGCAACTCATGACGCAAGGAAATGTTGAAGCTACCAATTACACCTATAGACTAAATAATGTATTAGTTGATTTTGTTTATGTTGGTTATCTTTCTAATCCACATAAAGAGCATTCCAAATGGTTTATGTATTTACCATGGAAAAAAAGTGTTACTCAAGTACAATGACTCAAGTGAGCTCTAAAGAAATTGTGTTTGATTCATTTACATACTTATTGCCCAAGACAATTCTTGACAAGTATGTGACAAGAATTGAGATTTGTAGCTCATATGATAAATATACGTATCAAGTGAGAGGTGTAGTTTAGGTATTTCATTATATTCCATGTAACCCTAAATTTGGCATAAGGGGAAGTGTTGAAGGAAATACACATTTATGTGTCTTCATAAAAAAATAACTGATGGAGGGGTAGTTTAGATATTTCATTATATTTCATGTAATCCTAAATTATAGCCCATATAAAGGGATCTCTAATATATTAATCGTACAAGAAGAATAGTGAAAACCTTCTGACTTGATATGCCCCTAGACATAGTCATTCCTCAAGAATCATTCCTGACGAACTGAGTCAACAAATATGTGTTTTCTTTATTTCTGCATATCCTATAACCATAACAAAAATTTAAGTCTAAACAGACAATTTAAAAAGAACGGATCTAGGGAAATAATATTCTTCAAACAATATAAAAAAAAAAAAAAAAAAAAAAAAAAATCGTATGGAAAATATATATCTCACACTCTTTAACTAAAATATACTGCTTTTTTAATTGAAAATGATCTTCTTATTTATCGCACAAAATATATTATGTGAGATAGACAATTTAATGAGACATTCTCTTTTTTTTTATAAGACAAAATTATGCACTAGATGCATCGTGCAACTCTATTGTATTTTTTTAACAATATATCAACTATTTTGAATGTAAAAGTACGTTATTTGTATCCATTCAACTGCATTTTTTAATAGTATCATCTATTTTTAACGAAAAGTGCAGTTTCTTTAACTTGCACTTTAAGTGATAACAACTACGTTTTTCTATAAAGTAATTGGCACTGTTAAAAAATACATTTAAATTGCACGGTGCACCTAAAACACAAGTAAACTTTCCTTTTGTTCATTCTTGTCTACCCATGAGAATATATCTCATATGTTTCTTCTTTTCATGAATTCGAAATTATACAATAACAAAATTAGGCCAAAACCTAGTAGGAATAATCTGTGTAACACTCCCTCCTATTCAAAATCTAAGATGTTTTGGGATTTTGCACGTTTATTAATAAAGAAAAATTATACTAAAATTAGCCTTATTTAATGATAAATTATCTTTAATAACATGATATGGAGTAAAATAAGAAAGTAAATAAAGAGTATTAAATAAGGGCAGTGTAGACAAATTGATGCCAGAACATCAAATAAAAAGTAAATAATGCAATAAATAAAAACATCTTATATTTTGAATATGAGGGAGTATACATTTTCACTGCAAGAGGAAACAAAATCCTAAAATAAAAAGTGGATTTATTATTATTGTTTTTGTTTAAAATGGGGAAAAAATGAAGAATCTTATCAAAATAGGTAATATGCCCAATCACAAAAAAGTATTATCGTGTCATGCAAAAAAATGGGGGGAAATATATTTTTCTAGGCAAGTAATTTAGGTGATCTGTGTTTAAAGAATAATAATTTTACGGGTTTGAAAATGTGGGACTATATGTTTTAAAATCAATAAATATAGAACAATATGTACATTTAAAAACTTGTACAAGAAACTGTATTTTAAAAATCTGTAAATTTAGGATAATCTTACAAAATATCAATTGAATTTGAAATTATTCGGACTCGATTCTCCTACATTTACAAATTTTAAAACATATTATCCTACATTTCCAAGCCCATAAATTTATTGTTCTTAAAACACAAACCCCAAAATTATTGGCATTAAAAAATATTACTCCCTCTGTCCCAGAAAAATTTGCTAAATTTCCTTTTTGGAACGTCACACAAATATTTGTACACCTAAAAAAGGAAATTCCTTACTAAACTTAATCCTCACAATATTAGCATATTTACACCAAATGTCATTACTTTTGTGGCCCACATACACACTCAATCAATTTAATTCATTTACTTTATACATATAAACTTACTACATTACTCCTCAACACTCCACTCATTACACAATTTTCTTAACAGATGTGCCATAAAGTTGGGACAAATATTTGTGGGACGGAGGAGTATTCCCTAAAAAAAAAAAAAACTTGTCACGTAAATTTGTATGTTAGTTAGGGTGGTGGGATGTTATAGAAAGTCAGGTGGCATTCAACACATAAACTATGCATGATTCTGCACTTCATGCTCAACTCATGCACTCATTTACTTACTTATGACTTATCAAACACAACATTAATTCTGAATACATTTTTTTATCAATCAATCCTCCAATGCCTCGTCTTCATTTCCCCGCTGCTCTCGTTGTCTTATTTCTGAGTGGGGTATGGACCCGGTCCACGGCCCAAAACCCAGTTGCAGATTGCGGGTCAAACTTGCTTGGTTTGGCCCCGTGCGGTCCGTTCGTACAGGGCTTTGCTGCGAAACCGGTCCAACCGTGTTGCGACAACCTGAACCGGCTCTACCAACAGAAACCTATTTGCTTATGCCTTTTGCTGAACCGAACCGGTTTGGCTTCGATTAACACCACTCTTGCTCTTCGGTTACCACTCCTTTGTAACATCCACATTAACCCTTCTACCTGTCCAGATAATAGTTGCACGATTCAAAGTAAATAAATGGTATTTTTCAATATAACAAATTGCACGATTTTAAAATGCACTATAAATACACGGTGCACTTGGGTGTATATAAGACCCACTTTTTTTTTATTTAATTTAGTCTCACGGGCAACCCCTTTAATTGTTCCCGTGGCCAGCCACTTCCACGCCTTCTTTATCCAAATGATTTTGTTTTGTATAAGGGGAATCCGAATAGGATTGTCACGTAAGAAAAATGGGCACAAAGAGGACTGCTCATAAAACTAAATTACAATAAATTTTAAATTGGTGATTGATTTGCAATGTTGCAATTGTCTAAATTAAATTACATTTAAGTCAAATGTGGTGATTTTATTTACAATAAGTCTGTGCATATGTATATATGTTACTAGTTTAGTTAATTATAATTAATATTTTTCCTGTAAAAAATTAATATTTTTCTTAATATTGAGTAATTATTATAAATTTATTTATAGATGCATTTTTCTTATGATTCGAATTTTGTTAGGAAAATTGGACATTTTAGTGTTGAGTAAATTCATAGTTCAATTTTGAAAAATTCAACAATTTTCTCATTCGGGTAAAAAATACCTAAAATCATTTTAAAAATATTTTTTAAGTCATTCGTCATTCTATCAATAAAAATATACCAAAAAACTTGATTTGAATATTCGGGAAATTTTTTAACAATAGTGCTTGAAAACATTTCAGTATTATCTTAGCAATCTTGATAAGCTCTTTTGAGATGGAACTATCAAAACTTTTGTTAAAACAAAACAAAAAATCAACGTAGCTTTGTCACTGCATGTATATACGGGGTGTTTTCCATCACTACCAAAAGACGAGAAAATTTTCTAATAGCCAAAAGTTGCGAGAGAGGGCTTTACAAAAAAAGTGATTCTCACCCAATGCATAAGCTGGGAAGTTACGTTGTTCGACTCATCTTGACTCGTCGAGTCAAGGGTTGAACCGGGCTGAATTGTAACAACTTTAGTATAATTTTCTTTCTAATTGGTTCCTTGTTTGTCTTTTAAGGGATTTCATTGCCTGCATTTTCACCTCCGGGTCAAATCTCATACGGGTCGAACCCTGAATCCACTACTCCAGGTATGATATCATGTGCAAAGATTATCACAAAGCAGTTCAATTTTTTACTTGTTCTGTTTCTACAAAATTGTTGAGTTTGCTGCTCTTTGTTTTCAGGGGGTGTTTCATCTACGCCAATATTAACAGCGCCTAGGCCGAGATTTATGGGATTCGGGCTTCCCCGTAATGGCGAGGCGAGGTTGAAGGCACAAGTTCCATTCTTGATGCTGCTAATTGCTTCCTACATTTACACTACTGACCCACTGTAGTCAGCCATCTAGCACTAGTACTGTATCAGTTTGTATCTAATACATTTATCACTAATCACTAATTAGTAATGTATCCATCAAGAAAGAGAAGAAAACATGCATATTGCCAGAAATAAGGTTAACTATTCACATATTATCATACATACTGTTTCAATGCCTAGTTATTATCACACCTTTCACATGTTCAGGATGTGTAAAACCAGTCGCACTTGCATCGTGCAATTGATGTGTATTTTTTAACATTAGTTGCTTTCACTGAATAATATTAATTGTTTTTATTTAACAGTATTAGTTGTACACACAAGTGTTACTCTAAAAAAAACTAATCCCTGCAAAGAAATGAGGAGAGAAACTACAAGGCAACATTTGAAAACATAATGTTTAATATTCCTGTAAGAAATTACATATGTTTGATGTGTAATGTCTGAAAAGAAGTTATTGTTACTCCAAACTAGGCGCTTGTTCTGTTGGATTCGACTCGAAAACATCCGAGTTAGATGCATCTGGTTCTTCAAGAAGCTCGCGAGATTGAATCGATTCCTTGTAGACAGGAGTATCCTTGAAATCTGTTGCCCCTTCATTATATGTTGCCACAGCAACGCCACAAGCAACTAACTGCAATCAATAATCAACCATAATCAGATATTGCTATGAGTGAAAACACCAAGTAAAACTGTTCAGTGAGAAAAGCTAATACTGTTCAGTAAAACAACGAATACTGTTCAATAGAAACAACTCATACCCTTAAAAAATACACACCAATTGATGTATTTAAGAACTTTTCCTCCGATCATACATTCAAGAATGACATACTTTTAAGTTCTAGGGTCCTCCATTTTTCAATCTTTCCACAAAATTAAGTCCAATCCTCGGATCCAAACATTGCAGTCATCACAATGAAGAAATATATTTTGACACTAGTGAGGAATATAAACTTGCATGATAAACTCCCGCTTGGTATGAGTGGGGAATGACAATGGTAATGAGTATCATTAAGGGGGTCAATCACCATGAAGATATTGATTGCATTGCTGATGCTTGATTGATTGCATTGAGGGGTCTAAAATAAAATTGCCAAGCAGGATTAATGGAATTAATTACCATTACCCACTTCCATTCCCCCAACCAAACAGGCCGTAAGAATGCAATTTTTATTTCCGTCCACATACTGCCTAATTCAAATCATCATCACCCAAATACTAAGTAAATAATAAAGGAATACATATTATTATAACTAAATTGTAGAATTGACATTATAATATTTATTGGGTGTCAGCGATTTTAGTCCTACACAAGCTAATTTTTTCAATTAAGTCCCAAATTTTTTAAAATGATACAATTTACTCCTATATTTACAAGATTGCAGGAGTTTTGCATGTACCACTCACTTGAGCTGCAACCTGACTAATGACTCGGTGTCGCTTACGTGGCATAATGAGATCCCATTATATTAATTACAATGAACAAAATCACAAATTTATTATCATCCTAAAATTAAAAAAATTTATTAATATAAGACTAAAATTGTACTCCATCTGTCCTATTTTTTATTATCCATTTACTGTAAACACGAAGATTAAGAAAAAACAGAAGATAATAGTATTAAATGGTGTAAAGTGGGTAAAGTGGTTTGGTGAAGGGAAATAATAGTATTAAATGGTGTAAAATGGGTTTGGTGGATAAAAATAATAGTATTAATTGTATTGAATATTGTTTTATTGCCTTATTTGGAAATGGATAAACAAAATTAGGACGACTATTTATGGAAAACGGATAATCAAAATCAAGACGGAGGGAGTATTATTCAAAATGTTACGGAACTAAATTGAAAAAAAGTAATTCATATTGAACTAAGGGTTAATTACAAATTGCAACATATATTTATTGTCCGTTTTACAAATTAAAACTTGTACTATTTTTTGAAACAAAATACAACATGTACCGATAAAAAGCGACTGATTACAATCTCGATTCATGTTGCAATTTGTTATTAACCTTTAACTAAAATCACTAGCACCCACCGAACAAATATTAGACCAATTTTTAATTTTGCAATATACTCTATCATAACTCAACATAAAACCCAATCAAATAAATGAAGAGATAAAAAAAACTCAGTATCAAACAGTTTTATACAAGTGTATTCGAGTGTAAATTAGAACAAATCAGCACCAATCCCTTTAAAAGTGTTAAATCACGCTCAAATTATATTCCATCCCACCCCAATGAAAATAGAGCGTAATAATTAGATAGAATAAAAGAGAGAAACTACCGCGAAAACAACGCCAAAAGCCCACATGTACTGCACGAAGAATCCGAAACCATCCCACTGAGGGCCCTCAAAGAAATCAGGGTTAGCCCCAGGGAGCTCCGGCATCACGAACCCATCATCCACGGCAACTGCAGCGCTTCCCTCCTCACCTTCAATATCAGCCGTTCCTTTCCAATCTTGGTCCTCTTTAGTGGTGGTTCTCCGGTTCTTGCTGTCGAATCGTCCGGTTTTAGGGGAAGAGGAGAGCTTCTTGGGCGTGGCTGAGACTGTGAAAGGTAATGTTCGGGGATGGTGGGACCAGGAAGGGGATGACCGGTTCAACCATGGTTTACACACGAGTCGACTGGTACTACTGGCCAGAGCCATTTTTACGGGGAGGGGAGAGAGAGTGTGTGTGGCTTGAGAAGATGTGTTTTGTGTGGATGACACGATATTTGTTACTCGGATTGTTTCTCCCGGACAAAAAAAAAATATAGAAAATTGCAAATATACTCTCTAAGTTTATTTTAGAAATTTTCAATTGAAATGTATAATACTCCCTCCGCCCTATTTTTTATTATTCATTTACTGTAGACACATAAATTAAGAAAAAATAGGAGATAATAATATTAAATGGTGTAAAGTGGGTAAAGTGGGTTTGGTTCAGGGAAATAATAGTATTAAATGGTGTAAAGTGGGTTTAACGGAGAGAAATAATAGTATTAAATAGTATTGAATGTTACTTTATTGCCTTATTTGGAAATGGATAAACAAAATTAGTATGGCTATTTGTGGAAAACGGATAATCAAAATCAGGACGGATGGAGTATGTGT
This sequence comes from Stenogyne calaminthoides, assembly GCA_037126765.1. Lineage (NCBI taxonomy): Eukaryota > Viridiplantae > Streptophyta > Magnoliopsida > Lamiales > Lamiaceae > Stenogyne > Stenogyne calaminthoides. Next base: position 7,199,529 of record JBBCBC010000015.1, read on the forward strand.
TTGTAAAATATAATTGCACATTTTAGTGTAACAAATGATAAATTTTAATGAATTAAATTGTAAAATTTTAAAATATACTATAATATACATATTGCATCTTATGCATACAAGTTCTTATATATACACTAATTCTATTTACCATATAATGAAACCCCAATTTTTAGTCAATTATATTATAAAAAGTTCTTTTTTGTCATTAATTTTAATTTTATTCTTTTCTAGTCAAGAGAATTTTTTTTAACCAACTATATCCTCATCACTCTTTTTTAAAAAGATCAGTTCTTAATGGTGGTACGGACTTAAATAAAATGTGGTACGTGGTGAATTAATGATGGTACGAGCTTCAATAAGGTGTGGTACGGGTGAAAAAATGGTGGTACGAGCTTAAGTAAAATGTGGTACGAGGTGAATTAATGGTGAAGACGACCTCTATAAAGTGTGTGGTGCAGAGGGTAAATTAATGATGATATGCCCTTAATAAAGTGTGGTATGGGGTAAATTATTACGAGTTTAATAAAATATGGTACGGGATGAATTAATATTTGAATATGGTGTAGTATAAGAGTGCTGATCGGATGAGGGAGAAAGAAAGTTGTTTTAAAATTAGGAGAAAAGACCGCTGATATTTTTTAAGAAATTATCTGTTTTTTTCTATTTTATTTAATTCTTTTAGTTAATTAAATAGGGGTATAAGGGTCTAAATAATAATTCTCTTGACTAGAAAATAACAAATTGAAATTTAATGACATAAAAGAATATTTACTTCTACATTGGACTATTTATAACTCTATCCCTATTAAATATAATGCAAATTCTTATATATACACTAGTTTCATTGTGTAACTAGTATTTTTTTTTCAATTTTTTTTAATTAGTTATAGTTGTTGGAAAATTTGTAGTTTTGATGGAAGTTCCAAAACAGTTGTAATAGGACTAGTCGAACCTGTTAGTCGACTGATGATGTTAGGAGAACAACTGAACATGTTAGACAGCTCATGTATTAGACTATGTCACATATTGAGGGGGAACTCAATATGTATAGGTTCAGACCAGAAGCGAAGATCAGAAGCGAAGAACAGAAGACCTGTAGAAAGGACATCAACATAGTCGATAGGTTGAAGCTAAGACAACCTCATCAGCAGACTCAAGATTACTGATCAGTTGCATACTGATCAGGTATAGCTAAGTCAGAAAAGTGATAAGCATATCTACTTATCAAAGACATACGATTGTCATCAGACCAGAAGAATGATACAATGCTGGCTTTACAAGGCGCCGATTCAGTGTACTTGTTAGCCGCTAAGAATTCGACATGTATGTACGGATCTGACTATGCAGGATATGGCGTATCAGGCCAAACGGCTAGAAAGGACAAAATTGCACGAAGACGGCATGACCTTTTTGAGCACGTCAAATCAAGCCTGGAAGCTACCTAAAAATAGACCAAAATTCGAATTGCTCTCCAACGGCTAGTTCGATTTCTTGCCTATAAATATGGGATCAACCTTCATTGTAAGGTTACATAAATTATCATCAAGCTCAAGCACAAGCAAATTTCCGCACGAAGAACACTAAATCGAAGATTATTGTCTAAGTGTTCATCTCATTGTTCTTAGCATAGAATACTTATCCTCTAACTTTAGGCTACTTAGATGATATGATAGTATTCCAGTTGGAACATTACAAGCCTTATATCCAAAGTTAGGTTAAGTTTGTTATAGCAAGATTTCAGTGTAGGTAGGGTCTCTAAATCTGATTTCTGGGATTGATTGAGTGAGAACTCGTGAAACATCTCTTGGTTGTACTGTGTTGGACTAAAACATTAAACTAAGTCCAGTTGGTTAGTTGGTGCCCCTGCTGATAGGGAAGAGTGGACGTAGGACAAGTTGTCCGAACCACTATAAATATGTGTGCCTTTACATTGCTTTACACTTACCTGCACACTACTTGTTTATCTGCATGCATATTCTGAATCTGGTTCAGACTAGCATCAAGCTACTGAACTGATCAGCTTGACACTTTAGTCATCTGATCTAAAACAGATTGATCAGAATCTTGATTAAGTAAAACTGATTTTTCACACGGGTTAACTAATCTTCCGCACCATCAGTTAAACTGATAGACGTTGAACTGATCTGCCTCCGAGCAATCAGTAAGTCGGATACCAGTCCATACTGATTCACTCTGCACTCTGATCAGGCATACTTGCAAATCACACCTGATCCACGAAAAGTTTTAGAAGTCTATTCACCCCTCCCCTCTAAACTTCTACCCTCACTAAAACCCATTCAGGACCTACAAGTGGTATCAGAACAGTGGTTCTTCCGACCACTGGCTTTGAGTATCATCGGTTCTTGAGGAAGAACCTTTGTGGTCACTTGAACTGATCTTGAAAATCTGTTTTTAAAACTCATACTTTACAAAACCATCACAAGCATGGATAACACTTCAGGAATGCATCATAATTTACCCATGTTTTCTGTTGATGAGTATGCAGATTGGTCTATCAACATGAGAGACCATCTGGGAGTGATAAGCAACAGAATGACTGAGATTCTTGAGATGGGACCAATTATCATCTATCACTATAATCCAGCTGAAGCAGAAGATCCTACTCAACCAGTTGGAGCAAGAATCAGAAAGAGTCCCTCACCGATGGATGCAGATGAGAGGAAATTGTCAAATCTGGATACTGTTGCCAGACATCTCATCATGAAGACTATGGATTCTACTACACGAGAAAATGTGAAGTACCTGAAGACTGCTAAGGAAGTATGTGATACACTTGCTGAAATCTGCAAAGGAAATGAACAGATTAAGGACAGCAGATTGCAAGCTGAGCTGGTGATATTTGAGAAACGTAAGATGCTACTGAATGAAACAGTTGATCAATTCGATGGAAGGATCACCCGTGGAGACAATTGACTTCGTGATCTAGGACGCGTAATGTCAAACAAAGATATCAACTACAAGATTCTCAGATCGCTGACAAAGAAATGGGATACCAAGGTGACCGCGATTAAGGATTGTCATGATATTGCTACCATGAAGGCAAATGACCTAATCTTCAGTTTGAAAGCTCATGAGTTTGACCTGATTGAGAGAGGACAAGGATCAGAAGATGTCCCTGCTGAAGCATTGCAAATTCTACTAAATCTATTGCATTCCAGCAACCGAAGAGCGCTTCACGTTGTTGAACGATTGAAACATCATCACCAGTTTAACAGATTGCACTACTAACGAGAAAGCTTGAACAAACAAATGTTCAGATGGGCAAATACAGAAAGTTCTATGATGATTATCGGCAAAGCAGAGGAAGAGATCGAAGATCTTCTGACATATCACAAGAAAGGTATCGTTCTTCAGATGATAGGGATAACATAAGATATGAACGAAAGGATGATCACAGAGATGAAAGGAAAGATGATCGCAGAGAGGATCGCAAAGAGAACAAACAAGATGAGAGATCAGATAAGAGAGGTTCTGATTACAGACAAGGTGGAAAGTCTCCTGACAGATCTTACAGAAGAAATGATTCTCCCAACAGAGGAAGTTCTGGAGATTTAAGGGTTGCTACAACTGTCAGAAATCAGGTCACTACAGTGCTGACAGCCCCGACCTGACTCCCAAGGAGAGAGAGGAAAAGCAGAACATAAGAGAACAAAGGTTCCGAGATAGAAAATCAATGGTTTCCGACACATCTGGCATCAATGATTCTTATCTGCCTTCAGATGACTCAGGCTACTCATCTGTTAAAGATTTCTGTCTGATTACCACAACTGGTGATGTCGATGATATGAACTTCTCATCTGATGACGACATTTGTCTTATGGCCAGATAAGCAGATCAATCTGAGATAATCTCTAAACCTTCTATGGTTCCCTGTTCTACACCTGTTGTGCTGAGCACATCTGCTGGAGAGATTAACCTGCAGGTCTACAATGACCAATTGCTTCATGATCTCTCTAATGCAATAGATACTTATACACGAGTGGAAGTCGAGAACGATAACCTAAGGGCTGAGAACATCCGGCTTGTTAAGGAAGTTGAGGCAAGTAAAGCAGCTGATAAAATCAGCTGAAACTGTTCAGAAGATGACTACAGAACTGGAGTTTCTAAAAGTCAGTACTATTGATCAGGGAAAGCTGATTAAGGAACAGTTGGCTCTCAATGAACAACAAGCTGGAGAACTCAAAGTCCTTCAGGCTAAGTTTGATGAACTCTTCCGAATGCATGAGACTCTGAAAGCTACTGAGGACAGTTTGCGTAAGAAAATAGAGGTTTTCACAAAATCATCTAAAGACCGTTCAAGATCTGAACAACTATTTTCGTACACCTACTGACAAGAAGGGTATTGGGTATGAGAACCCTTCTAGATCCTCAAAAGCCCCGTCTTGTTCACATCAGAAAAGTGTAACCATCCGAGTTTCTGATCAAGATACACGAAATGCCAAATCAGACGATAAGGGAAAAGGATCGGTGACCTGTAAAGGCGTAGCATCGGATCGAAGGGAACAGAAATGGACCCCAACTGATCAGACATCACCCGAGGGATCTGTTGGGAAATTATGGGTGTCCGGATATATTCGAGATGATTTTAAATACATATTAAAAATAATCAATTAATTACTAACATGAATTAATCCAAAAATCAATTCAACATAATAATTAGTAAGCAAATAAATAATCACGCGTACACATAATCCACGTAAATCCTAAGCATGCGAAATCTAGGAGTTATGAGATTACGCACCTCTTGTAGAGACAACCGTTGAGACATTGGATCAACCCAAAGAGCCTTCCCAAATATGTCCCAAGACCACGAACGTAATCCGGTGGGAGGATTCACACGAACGATTTTAACAAGAGAGAAAAATAAAATATTTTGTCTCCACCTTTGTGGATTTCTAATATTTCCAACACATGAAATTGCATTGGGGATGAAAAATTCATCCCCTATTTATAGGACTAAGAGGGCCGATTTTTTCAATGAAAAAATAAGGAAGAAAATCTTTCTCTTGATCTCCAAGAAATCTTGAATATATCTCCTATATTTTTTTCTCCTTAATTAAAGTTTTCCATAAAAATCTTATTCCCCTTTATCCTATTATTTTCGAAAAATACAAGGTAATAGAAATCAAGATTTGACTTCTTGAATTTATGGGATAATTATGTATTCCAAGAATACTTATCTCTTTCCATAAAATCTTTTCAAAAAAATCAAGAAAATTTTTCTTCTTCTTTTTTTTCCTACAATTTTCGAAAATAATTAGGAAATATTAGGCAAGAATATTTTCTTCTCCTTTCCATTAATTGGACTTTATTTTGGGATATTTGAGGGGCCTTTAGGAGAATTAAGATTGGACATCCAATGGACTATGAAGCTATAATATTGGGCCAAATATTATTCAAGTCCATTAATATTAATTTACTCCACTATGAAATATCCATCTTAACACATATTACGACTTTACTATAATATGGCTCCCGGTCATTATTTCCCGTGTTTAAAATTATCTTAGTCCATTAATTAATTAAGCCTCTGTACAAACTTTATATTAATTAATATCTTTGTCCTTGGAGTAAAGACAACTCAATATTATTATCCATACCGGAAATAAATTTTCACTTGCAAGATTTGGTATGATAAAGATTATGAGCCCACCAAGGGGACAAATCAAGCAAGACGTACTTGCACACGATTCTCCGTATTAAATGTTAGCAATCGTCATGTAATTATTAATATTGCCCAAGATATAAGGTATCAAATCACATTGACTCTCTTCCTATCATAAGTCAAAGCAATAGTAATTAATTCCACACGATCCTATTTAAGGGACGGAGATTAAGAAATAACACACCACTGAGGTCTAATTCTTGTATATTCAGTATCGAAGAATTTATCCTCCTGTAGGTCCTTATTCAGTGCATCTAAATGCACTAGTATAATCTCTTGGTCAAGACAAGCCAATCCGAGCCTTATACTTCAACCTTTCATGATGGTTTGTTCATTTCCATCTGGGTTGTGAATTTGTACTTAATTACAAGGAGCTGTTAATTTGATCTTCTGTGATCTGGTATCACCAAATTAACTACAACGTAATACATACTTAACTTATTGAACGGGTTTGCAATAAATATATATAACATTCATTCATATTTAATGCAACAATGATTAGTATATTATTTCAGTAAATAAATAAGAAAATTCAGTTTGGTTATACAAAGTAAAAGCATACTTTTTAGTATAACCTTGTTGTAGCATGGATAAACCCGACCTCCCACCTGGGCACGAAGGATCATAAACAATCCAACAAAGAATGGATGAAGCAACCTCGGCAAGGGGACCAAGGGATCAGCTCACGTAATTCCCACAAGACCAAACCTTCAAGTCGCAAAGGTCAAGAACTTTCGGTAGTCGGCGATTCGGAAGTCGCGATGCAATTTCCGCTTTATATCCTCAAGTCGGAGCGACCGCACCAGCCATAACTATACGATTCACGTGGTCAATGATGACCCAAACCGCCACTAATCCGCCCTCCACATCCGCTCCACGATTGGCGCATCTTTGAAGATGGACAATTTCACTTTGTCGGCGTAGATTAATGGTTCCCGATATTGTAGCCCTTTCATAGGCATTATTCCTTATGTAAATTCCCACCCAAAGGATGGGAGTCATAGTATAAATAGGCCACCACGGCCACCTCTGTAAAAGGTCGAACAACTTAGACTTCTAGGCATATACATACATCCTCTCCATGGCTTGGATGCCCCTGGACGTAGTCTGATTCCAAAGATGAACCGGGTCACCAACTTCTTTATCTCTTTCCCTGATTCGATTGCCTCTTTAGCATACGCATTTCATAATAATTATTGTTTAACTGAGTAGATAAAAACCAGTTACAATAATTGGCGCAGTCTATGGGAACACATTTCTTGAGAAATTTCAACAATTCTCAAGGAGACCTCACCTTCCAAACTCTAAGAAAAACAAAATGGCAACCTACCAGGAAAGTCATGTCGGGGAATGAAACCGACGTTCAGTGATGGCGTCAAGGTTTCATCGAGTTCTCAACCCACTCATCGGGCAGTTTCCAATCGGGTTCCCCGGCTGGTGGAATCTTGTCCAAACACCGAGGATGCCAAAGCAATGATGGCCATCCTCAACAAGAACGCCTCAATTTCGGCATTGAGGAGGAAATGGCACCCAAGAAAAAACAGTGGCGACGACGAACCTCCAAAGGTAAACGTTATGACGGAAAAGGGACGGTCCACGGGCTAACCGGGCGCATAACGCGCTAAACATGCCATAGTTCGTAACCAGGGGGCCGGACAGACCAGCGGGTTCAAATAGTGTATTCACCCGCCGGGCAGCGGCGGGCGCTCCCCTACGTGAGGGCGCAGGACGAGGCTCACTCTCAATCACGCCATGATGAACAGTGGAAAGAGATCTTGCCATGGCCTGGACATGCACTATGGAGGATCGCCGAGACATTCGCATACCACCATGGTCACACGGGCGGGACGTGAATTCCGCAGCGATGCTCGTGTCGCGGCGATTGCCTAGGACCATCAACAAGCTGTTGGAAAAGGTGGGTAACGGGATGGACAATGCGGGTCTAACACCGACCTTGTCATCCCGATTCACCCTTTTTGAACTATGATCACTCTGGCACCTACCGAGGGGAAAATCGCGATGGCGGCTATAGATCGCTAGCGAGATCTGACCCGGAGTCCATATGGCGAAGTACAATGCGTATATGGCCTTAATGGGGGCATCGGATGCGACGAAGTGTAGACTTTTCTCCCTGATGCTGAGCGACCAGGCCCACATGTGGTACACTTCCTTGCCATCTCTCTCCATTGATACTTTTCGAGCAAGCGCTCGATTATTCTTGAGCCTTATCGGGCGATGGCGCCCAGACCGCGGCATGGCGAGAGGCTCATGAACATCGCGTCGAGGCAGTCGGATCGATCCTATATTGAGAGGATCGATAGACTTATCATTGAAGACGACCCCATTGGGGACGAGGCCAAGCTGCTGGGGGCAGTATCTGGCCTGAGAAAAGGAACCAAGCTATGGTGTCGCATGACCGCCGACTACCCGACCAACTACGCCGATTTCAGGAAAAGGGCCAGCGACCTCATCCATACCATGGAATTGCTAGAGACCTGGCTCTCAGAGACAAAGGAAGTCGCGGAGCCCAAGAAAGGTTCCAAGAAAACCGGGGGTCATTACAAGACACCCAATGCCTTCAAACCATTTGAGGAGTCCATTAGGTGAAAGGCGATGGAGGCTCTGGGTATGACACCTGGTAACGTTTATACCTAGATCCAGGGATGAGACATGTTGCGAGCACCCCGCCCCATGAAAGATAAAAGCCGACAAAACCCGAATAAGTATTGCCACTATCCAGAGGGGACACTACACCAGCGAGTGTCGAGATCTGTTGAAGCAGTTGTGGAAGCTTTATGAAGATGACCGGCTGAATGAGTTTGTCAAGAATCTCGAGCTGGCATAATCGGGGGGCAAGGTCGACAAAGCATGACCGCCAACCTGGGCCGGGAGACCGGGTGCAAAGAGAGCCCGTGATAGGGGCCGCACAGGGCGAGCTGCCTGTGCCACCCATACCAGAGGGCACAGGAGGTCGCGCCATCCACACCATCTCGCCCCTTGCCAAGATAGGGGGCCTGTCTCTGGCCACCTCATCAAAGCGTCGCCTAAATGCGGAAGTCAGGGAAATGGAGAATGCTCAAAGAATGGTTCTGCCCATCTTGGTTGTGACCGAAGAAACCCAAGAAAATTGAGTTCGGGAAATAGACAAAAAAGCCGAGTCGTGTAGAAACATAGACCCATTGGCCATAAAGGCCAATATCATGGGGACGACTTTATGCGGATGCTGGTCGACGGGGGGGCCTTCTGCAACATTCTATTTAAAAATACCCTAGACCAACTTGGGGATTACGAAGCATACATCACCCCATGCGATCATACAGTGAAGGGCTTCGGAAACGCGACAGTCAAACCTCTAGGCATGGTCCGCTTGTCTGTGGAGCTCGTATCCACCTTGGATGAGAAGGTCAGGAACACTAGGCTCCTAGATTCCTTGTAATCGACCTCCCGAGCACCTATAAAGGCTTCCTCAGGAGGCCATTTGAGCACGAATTCAAGGTTGCGTCCTCCACCTAATATTTTTGTGTAAAGTTCCCCACCAAGGGTGGGCTGGTTGGCACCGTTAAAGGTGACCAAGTGGATTCAAGAGGTTGTTTGCTTTATTCTTTGCCTTATTCAAATTCAGCACGCACGTTTAGTCGTCACGTAATGACACTGGATCACAAAATGCATGATAACATGCTGGTTACTGAAAAGAAAAGTAAGAAGAGGAAGCGTGATGAGTTTGATCCAAGAATGGGTCCCGAGCCCGAAGATTTTATACTCGAGGTCGAGATAGATGATCCACGACTCGAGGAACCCAAAGCGGTACCCGGGGAGGAACTCAAAAGGGTCAAGGTGGACCCAGCCCAGCCAGACCTGGAGACCATCATTGGATCCAAGATCCCCGACGACTTAAAAATTGAAGTCGTCGATTTCCTCAAGAATAACCTAGACGTTTTCGCTTGGTCACACAAGGATATGGTCGGGATCAATCCTGAGATCGCATGTTACTGGTTACACATTGACCCAGCCCGAAAACCAGTAGCTCAGAAAAGAAGGAAGTTTGATCCAGAAAAATATGCGGCCCTCGCTAAAGAGGTGAAGAAGTTGCTTGACAATGACCTGATCATGCAGGTCGACCAACCACAGTGGGTTGCAAATGCGGTCCTTGTAAAGAAATCAAACGGAAGCGGCAACTTTTCATCGATTTCCACAGATCTTAACGAGGCATGCCCCAAGGATTTCTTCCCGATGTCGCAGATATCGACCCTTAATCGACAATAGGGCGGGCCATGAGATGATGTCTTTCATGGACGACGTGTACCATCGGATAGCTATGACGAGGCGGCCGATAAAAAGACACTTCATTTTTAACAGAGAAGAACATGTCTTGTTGGAAGAGAATGCCTTTTGGTTTGAAGAACGCCGAAGCAGCGTATCAAAAAATTTGGGTCAATCATATGTTTGTTGAGAAAATAGGCAAGTCGGTGGAGGTGTACGTTGATGACATTGTCGGAAGAGTCTAAAAAGGAAGATCATTTGCCTCATCGGGCGCCAACTTTTCGAGATACTTCGAGTTCAATATGAAACTCAACCAAAAAAGTGCAACTTCGAGTGGAATCGGGGAAGTTCCTAGGGCACCCGGTCGAAGGTGGATTAGCGCAGACCAAGGGCAGCTATCTTGGATATGGGGGCCCCTAAAACCAAAAAGGACGTTCAAAACCGACGGGGGTGCTCGCCGCTCGAACAAATTCATCTCCGAATGGGGGATAAATGCAAGCCATGTTCGACACCATCGTAAAGAAGGCGAGGTTCGAATGGACATCCGAGAGTCGGGATGCTCTTGAAAGGATCAAAGCATATCGGCCGCCGTCAAGATTTTAAAGCCAAACCGGTCCCCGGAGAGAAACCGCTTTATACTTGGCGACCTCGAAACCGCCTTCGAAATAAAAGGTTTGTGTATGGGCGGAGGGTCAAACCCATCATCCCATTTACTTTGTTAGTCGACGCTAAATGAAACCGAAGCAGCGATACCCCTTCTAGATAAATTAGCTTTATGTTTAGCATTATGAGGGATTTAAACCGAGACCTGCTTCTTCGATCACCAAGTGGAGGTCCTCACTTCCCTTACCCCTTCGTAACGCGTGCTCCATCGACCGGATACATCGGCCGATGCCTCAAGTGGGCCATCGAGGTTGGATAAAGGGGGTAAATATTACGCCGTCGGCGCCGCAATAAAAGCTCAGCCTTGGTCGACTTCATCGTTGAATTAACCCCCTCCTCCGGGGCCGGCCGTTTGACCGACCCACCATGGGGGAGTCAGACGAGATCGCCAAGAATCGCCAACAAATCAAAGGTGAATTTTGTTAATCGGTCTAGATGGGATTTCTTTTTAATGCCATCACTTTCGATTTCGCCACCAACAACAAGGCCGAATATGAAGTTACCGATCAACGGTCTAGAAATGTCCACCGCAATAGGCATGAAGCGACTTCAAGTACACACCGACTCCCAACTCGTAGCACGCCAGATATCGAGGGGAGTATGAGGCCCCGAGACAAGCGGATGTCGGCCTACCAAGAGGTCACAAAGCACTTTTGCTGAAATTTAAACAAATCTACATCAAAAGCTAGTACAAGGATGCGAACTCCCAAGCCGATGCATTGGCACAACTAACGACCGGAGGGACCGAAGAGATGAGGGATGTCACCATCACAAAAACTCTCCCACCCCCCTCCACTGCTAACACAATGATCATTTGCCCTAGACATTTTGAAGTTTAATTTGGATGACCCCATAATCGACTACTTGATGACCAGGGGGCATTACCAACCGACAGAATTCAGGCAAAGCAATTGCAACTAAGGGCATCAAGGTACACATTGGTTGGTAACAAACTATATAAGCGAGGCTTCATCATACCACTGCTCCGATGTGTTACCCCAGAGCAAGGGCAGGCTATCCTGCAAGATATTCACGATGGGGTATGCGGAAACCATGCTAGGGGCAGTCTCTCGCTCATAAGACGACGATACAGGGGTATTATTGGCCAACTTTAAAGGCCGATGCCATGGTTTTTGCACGGAAATGCCACAAATGTCAAATACACGCACCATCAATCAAGGTACTTTTGAGGAACTCACCAAGAAAGATCCTGCCTTTTGCAAAGTGGGGATAGATATCATCGAAAGCCATTACCAACAACCCCGGGTTCGATCCAAGCACGCCCTAATCGCGATGAGAATTTCTTCACAAAAATGGGCCGAGGCTTTGGCGACTATAGATCGAGGGATCACATCATCAAATTCATATGACAAAACATCATCTGCAGATTCGGCCTACTGCAACCAATTATATCCGATAATGGGAAGCAGTTTGATGGTCATAAGATCGATAGTTTCTTCAGAAAATGGAAAATCACCAAGCTTTTTCTCTACCCCTTATCACCCTCACCAAAAGCGGTCAAGTCGAAGTTATGAGCAAGATCATCACACACTCTGAAAACCAAGATTGAGGGAGGAAAAGGGAAGTGGTAAAATGAATTACCGGATGTCTTTGTGGTCATACTGAGCGACCTACCAAAATCGGCCAGAGACCCCTTTATTCGATGGCATTTGGCTCGAAGGCCATACCCCGCAGAGGTCGAATTCCAAACTCTCGAAACCTCACAGATCGCGACCACCAAGAACGATGATGCCTTGGCGAAACCTAGACTTGCTCAAGAGAAGCGATTAAGGCGGTATCCAAAATGCGAGATACAAACAAAAAATCAAAAATACTACAACTCTAAAGTCGCGACTTCTAAAATTCAAAGAAGGCGACCTGGTCCTGAAGAAGACTCTCGGAGTAACCAAAGGAACTTTCGGACCAAACTGGGAAGGACCATACAAGGTCGCTCGAGTATTATCCAACGGGGCATACGAGCTTGAGAACCTAGATGGCACTCAGTCTCAGTACCCGTGGAACGTATCTCATCTAAAGAGATACTATCAGTAGGTCGAGGCCGGTACTTGTAAACTTTCGCGCGTAGTCAATAATAATGAGTTAAATTTTCTTTTTCACAATTCCTCAGTGGTTTTAAACCTGCGAGGTCGTGATAGATGAAACATTGACCTCCCCCGGGAACGACTTTCGACATATTTGTGGCGATATCGCCACCCCTAGAGGTGTGATCCTCCCCTAACTTTATAAGACGACTAAGCGAGGTTCAATCTAAAATTGCAATGCCAATAAGACGAATGAACATACACACATATTATAGTCGCATAAGGAAATCAAGCTCAAGACAATAAAGGAAATGAAAAAAGGCGATTTCATTAATGACAACAAGCCCAAGGTAAAGACATTATAAGAGTCCGAAGGCTAGATTACATCAGTTTAAAACCAAGATACATCATGATAACTGACGACAGATGTTTTACTACAACCCAATATCTACGACTAGCAGACGACTTCCGGCTTTAAGGCATGCTGATCAAAAGTATTGTTGGAGATGGGGTTCAACAACTTCTCAATCTCCTTTTTCTTATCGGGATTCTTGATGTCATCATTCTTAAGAATGATCAAGAATCCCATCAGTAGCACCACTGACTATGTTCAAAGGCTGCCCACCTAATTATTCTTTGAATAACGATGGTGAGGGTGTAGGGCGACCCTCTCGAGATCTTGGTCGTAAACACCTCCCTAGAGGCCAGGTTGTAGCTTCCTGGAGGAGGAGCACGGTTTATCTGGCGACCTCATTTTGCTCTGACCTCATCCGGGTCGAGTCTCGAGGACCACCTCGGAGTCTCTCGACTGTGTCTCATCTGCTCTTTGACTTTCTTAAAGTGTTCATCTTTGGCGGCCAACTTCTCCCCGACCTCTACATCCTTGCGGATCAGCTCCGCCTTCATCCGGTCCGGCCTCCTCCTTCTCCTCGAAGCGGTCTCTTTCCTTCACCTGGCCCTCGAGCTCCAAGGCCCTCTTGGCCAAGTCAGCCTTGGCAACCTCTAGTTTCTTCTGCACCTCATAGGCAGCTATCAGTGATTTCGCTTGCTCGGAGGTCATCGCCTGGCCTTCTCTAGTTTGGATAGCTCGAGCTCGGATTGGGCGCAGGTCTTTTCCATGTAGAGGGCGGCCTTCAAGGAGTAGGCAACATCCGAATACATGTTGCCCGGGCGCTTAGGCCTACGCGCACGGGCACCGATCGACACTGCCAGGGGAGTGCAAGACGTGCACTCCGATCCGCGAGCTGGTCGATGACGTCACTAGACGTGGCGAACCTTTTGAGATGAACGATGAAGGCAAAGAAGATGATTTCTCGAGATCAAGACATGACAAAAATTAACCGTGACAATTGGATATATGTGCCCAATATGTTTAATTTTTTGTCTTGATGTTTATGCATTATTTTATGCTTATTTAAATTGTGTTTAAATTTGCGATGCATGAGAAAATGGTTTTGAAAAATCTCACTTTCAAAAATTACTAAGTATGCTTAAACAATTAATTGATAATTTTATGGATAATAAAATTGAATTAATTTTGACCTCCATGGTTTATTTATTTGTGGATTCTTTTGGAGAAATTCTCTCACGGGACGGTCAAAAGATACTTTTACATGAATAAATTCCAAATGGATGATTGTGGATTATTACTAGTGCTTACGATGACCCTCCCCACGAGGCTCGTTCAAAGCTTTAAATAATAATTTCAGATTTAATCATGGTTATTACTTAGGTATAAAATTGATATGCATATACTTCCTCAAGTCCCTGTCAATTTTATATTGGTCAAGGGAGCCAACTATTAATCTAGTTATTAAAGGTTTGTAATTGTTCTTGTTTGTAACTGCATGAATGTGTTTAAATAATGACCACCCCACGTGGCTTATTTAAACTGTTTTTTGAGATGTTGGTCGATGCATGTTCATATTTTTTTTGAGATTTTAATATGAAAATGTGATCGAACCTTGTGATATATTTGTGCTTATGCATATTATTATTTATTTTGATCAAAGATGTCGAAACCTTTTAATCCATCGCTATTATACTTAAAGTCAATAGAATAAGTATGGAAACTATATTTATTGGAAACGAAAAATTATAATTGTCCTAAGTGCACAAAAAGCACAAGTGGATTCTTGACACACCAAAATCGGGATGAGCTAACCGACGAAGTCAAAAAATGCGGGACTCGCCGATCACCTTGTGAGAGATGATGTCGCCGAAAAATAGTGAAGAAAAAACCCGTAAGGATTACGTCCTCAAAATTGATGGCCCATCTGAACAAACTTGAGGTTCTTAGTGCAGATTATAATCTGGAGCCTCAGATGAATTTGGTACTTCACTCTCTGCCCAAAAGTTTTTGAGCATTTTGGCCTCGCTAGCTGATTTGTTGCAAGCTTTGGTCTCGGCAGAGATGTTGATGGGGCACCAAACTCAAGCCTTGAACGGCAAGTGGTCCATCTTCATCTTCTAGGCCAAGGGTAGGCAAGAAGAAGAAGAGAACCAAAAGCCATAAGCAATAAAACTCAACTATTGCCAAGGGCAATGGTAAGATGAGGAATGCTTGTGGTGTCAAGGAAAATCCAAAGAGGAAGTGCTTCAACAGCGGTAAGGACAATGGAGGTTTTCCTGTTCCAACCCCAAAAAGGGCCGGAAAGAAAGGTAATTCTCACGCACTAGTTATTGAAACTTGTTTAGCGGCGTATACTTCTCATTCGTGGGTAGTTGATACGGGATCCACTGATCATGTTTGCTTCACGGGTTCAAGCTGACTTGGCAACTTAGTGGGAGTGAGATCCTCATCACACTGGGCGATGCTACAAGAGTGGCAGCTGAAGTAGTGGGAGAAGTGCACCTGTCTTTTGAAGACAGAGTTTTAATTTTAAGAGATGTTCTATACGTTCCTACTTTTAGAAAGAATTTAATTTTGGTTTCTAAACTTTATATTGATGGATATTCGGTTTCTTTTGATATAGTTGTTACCATTTCTCTTTATGATAAATTTATCTGTCATGGAACGTTGTTGAATAATCTCTATACAATTAACTATGCACACCACTCGCGAAATGCATCCTATAACACATCAATTGTTTCCGATAAAAGAAAACGTTCATCAGACGTGAACGAAACACTTCTATGGCATCTAAGATTGGGACATATTAATCCAAAGAGGATCCAAAGGTTGGTAGAAGACGGTTCACTGGAGTCTCTCCAAGTTGAACCAATTCCAACCTGGCGAATCATGTTTGGAGGGTAAAATAACCAAGAGGGCATTCGAGCCAAGGGGAATAGAGCCAAAGAAGTGTTAGAAATCATTCACACAAATGTATGTGGTCCAATGTCAACCAAAGCAAGAGGAGGTTATGAGTATTTTGTCACTTTTATTGATGACTACTCAAGGTACGGTTATATTTTCCTTATGAAGCATAAATCTGAGACCTTTGAGAAATTCAAAGAATTTAAGGCTCAAGCAGAGAATCATAGGGAAAAACGATCAAGTCTCTACGATCCGATCATGGAGGCGAGTACCTTGATATGAGTTTTTGAACTACTTGTCGATGAAGGATCAGATATCAACTACCAGAACCAAACCCTCAACAAAAGCGGGGTTGCAGAGCGAAAAGAAATGTAACACTTTTGGAAATGGTTAGATCAATGATGAGTTATGCGGATCTTCCCAAGTCGTTTCCGGGGTCATGCCTTGGAAACAACGGCTTACATTTTGAACATGGTGCCATCCAAATCGGTTCCCCAAAACTCCCTAAAGAATTGTGGACCAAGAGGCAAGAAGCCTTTGAGACACATGAGAATTTGGGGTGTCCGCCCACGGTTGGACAAGGAAGCCAAAAAATTGGATCATCGATCAGAATTAAGGTTGTTTATAGGATACCCTGAGGGAACAAAAGGGTGTATGTTCTATGGTCCCGAAGATCAAAAGGTGGTAATCGCACCCACTTTAGATTTTTGGAAGAAGACTATATGAACGAAAAGAAGACCTGTATGAGATTACCTTAAATGAGCTAAGGGGGCTAACCTCATTGCCAACTGTACAAGATGACATACCAAACGACACACTTACACAACCGGAACCTCGTCGTTGTGGGAGGGTTGTGAGACAGCCCGAGAGATTCATGGGGATAGGAGAGTCCTCGGACTTGATTCCCGGATAAGACGAATCAAACCCATGGACGACGAGGCAATCCAAGACAAGGATGCGGTTTCTTGGCAAACAACAATGAAAGCCGAAATGGGTTCTATGGATCATAACAGAGTGTGGGAGCTAGTCGAACCACTTAATGGGGTCAAACCCATTGGTTGCAAGTGGGTATACAAGAGAAAAAGAGAACCGGATGGGAAGGTGGAAACCTTCAAGGCAAAGCTTGTGGCGAAAGGTTATACTCAGAAAGAAGGGATCGACTATGAGGAAACTTTTTTGCATGTAGTAATGCTCAAGTCCATCTGAATTCTCTTATCGATTGCTGGGCATCTCAACTTTGAAATCTGGCAAATGGATGTCAAGACGGCTTTCCTTAACGGAAGTCTTGATGAAGAAATCTATATGCAACAACCCCAAGGCTTCATTGAAAAGGGCCAAGAACACCTAGTTTGTAAGCTCATGAAGTCCATTCTGGGACTCAAACAAGCATCCAGAGTTTTGGAACCAATGTTTTGATCATGTAATAAAGTCTAATGGGTTTGATCAAAAACGATTTCGAAAGTTTGTGTACAAAAACTTTTGCTTGAATCGTGATTGGTATTCTAAGTACTATACGTAGATGACATTCTGCTCATCGGGAATGATGTAAAGGTGTTATCAGACGTAAGGGCATGACTATCAAAACAGTTTGATATGATGTACTTAGGGGAAGCCGGGCACATCCTTGGGAACAAGATCACTCGAGATCGCAAGAAAAAGATGATAGGCTTATCGCAAGCTTCATATATAGACACTGTCTTGAAGCGATTCAGCATGCAGGATTCCAAGAAAGGCTTCGTACCTCTCAGGCATGGAATCCATCTATCCAAGGAAATGTGCCCTAAGACACACAGAGAGATAGATGACATGAAAGGCATTCCTTATGCTTCGGCTGTCGGAAGCCTTATGTATGCAATGTTGTGTACGAGACCAGATATCTGCTTTGCCGTTGGCATGGTGCCAAGATATCAAAGTAATCCGGGAAAAATAGGATTGGACGGTAGTTAAGAACATTCTGAAGTATCTGAAAAGAACTTGGGATAGAATGTTGGTTTATCAGTCAGACAGTCTAATCCCCATCGGTTACATGGACTCGGATTTCCAATCAGACATAGATTCCAAGAAACTATCTGCCTCAGTTAGTGTGCTTTCATTTGGGAAGTGTAGCCATGAAATGGACGAGTGCGAAGCAGAAATGCATCACTGACTCAACCATAGAAGCCGGGTAAGTAGCTGCTTGTGAAGCAGTGAAGGAACCAGTTTGGCTCTAGACCTTCTTAGTGGACTTGGATGGAGTTCCAAATTTGTCTAGCAATATTTGCTAGGGACAGTTGCAAATTCAAGGGAACCAAGAGTCCACGAGTCAAACAAGCACACTGAAGGAAAGAAATCTTAGACGAGAAATCGTTAAGAGAGGAGATGAAGAGGTGGCTAAGATCGCATTGGAGGATAACCTGGTGTATCCTTTCACAAAGTGTCTACCTCTGGAAACATTCAAGAGACATGTGGGAGGAATGGTTGTCAAGTGCGTAGCCATTCTGCTTTGAGTATAAGTGGGAGACATTATTAGGTTCGTATAGGTGACATTATATGTCACGTATTAGGAACTACACGAGACATGTTGTAGTATACTTAAAAGCAGACTTTGAGTATAAGTGGGAGATTGTTGGGATTATACTGGAAAGTATGCTCTTACTTTGTATAATAAAACTGAATTTTGGTCTTATTTACTGAAATAAATTGTTTATCACTGATGCTTTAAATATAATCGAACGTTACATATATTTACTGCATAACTATTCAATAAATAGTATGTGTTACATTGTAGTTAATTTAGTGATACCAGATCACATAAGATTAAATTAACAGTCCCTTGTAACCAAAAGTACACCATTCACGACCTAGATGAAAATGAACAATCCATCGTGAAAGGTTGAAGTGTAAGGCTCAGATTGGCTTGTCTTGACCAAGAGATTACACTAGTGCATGTTTAGTGCACTGAATAGGACATACAGGAGGACAAATTCTTCAGAACTGAACTAGGAAGAATTAGACCTCAGTGGTTCGTTATTTCTTAATCTTCGTCCTTTAAATAGGATCGCGTGTGGTTAGTAATTATTGCTTTAACTTATTACGGGTAGAGAATCAACGAGATTCAATACTTTATATCTAGGGCAATATTATTGGTCACATGCGATTGCTAAGATTTAATACGGAGAATCGTGGTGCAAGCTTGTTTGTTCGATTTGCCCCTTGGGAGGTTCATAAGTTTTATCATACCAAATCTTGCAAGTGGAACTAGTTTCCGATATGGATAATAATGTTGAACCGTTTTTCAACCAAGGACAAAAGATATTAATTAATGGAAAGCTATTTCAAAGGGCTTGAATTAATTAATGGGCTAGATAATCTTAAACACGGAAATAATAATGGGAGCCATATCGATCGTAATATGGGTTAAGATGGATAGTGCAATATTAATTATGTAGTTGGATTAATTAATATTTATGGGCTTGAATAATATTGTGGCTCAATATTGATAATTCAAGATCCATTGGAAGGTCCAATTTAGTGTTTTAAAGGCCCCAAGTAAACATAAAGTCCAATAACTGAAAAAGGGTGTTTAAAAATAAAATAAATTTTGTTGCTATTTTTCCTCTAAAATTTTGAAAAATATGAATAAAAGGGGAGAAAGATTTTGTTTGAATTTTGTTATGGAATGAAGATATGTATTCTTGGAATACAAGATTGTTGGTCCCGATGCAAACGAGTCTTACATGT
Source organism: Stenogyne calaminthoides (assembly GCA_037126765.1). Classification (NCBI taxonomy): domain Eukaryota; kingdom Viridiplantae; phylum Streptophyta; class Magnoliopsida; order Lamiales; family Lamiaceae; genus Stenogyne; species Stenogyne calaminthoides. The sequence continues at coordinate 7,219,147 of JBBCBC010000015.1, forward strand.
GTATGGGGGGAATACACGTGTTTAGTGTTTTTAAAACTTTCCTTTTACTGAGGTCAGCTTGGGTCAGGTTGTCCTGATGATTTGGTCCTGAGAAGCACAAATCCCTCTGAGTCAAAGTCTATCCGAGACAAATGATCCCGAACTTTGAGATACCTCAGATAATCCCCCGAAGTCTTGAGTTTCAGAGATCCCGAGTTGCTTGGATCGATAACTAACTTATGAACCCTCGGAAGAGTAAGTTCGCTTTGGTAACTATCTGCTTTTAGCTACCGGGACAAAGCGGAATGGTTGGCCCTTAGTTTATACTCGTTTTAAGCTTTTGCTGAAAAACTTCCTTTAATGAAATAGTGATTAGGCTGTGATTCAATTATATGCAACTTTCAGTGGATTGACTCCAACTGAAATATCAGTGAAAATATGCTTTCAAAACAAAGTAATGCAACAAATAAGTCAAGCAAAACAGAAAGCAAAGAACACATCAAGTAGTGGTTCAGAGACTCAAGCTCCTACGTCCACTCTCCCTGATCTCTTCAGAGAAATTCACTAATCACTTCATAAGGCTTTCTGACTACCTCTGTAGTTTACAAACCTTTCTAATTTTGAGCTTTCTGACTACCTCTGTAGTTTACTAACTCAAAACTCACACAAGCTTTCTGTCTATCCAAGATAGATTACTCACTTCTTCTCTAGAGTTTTCTGACTACCTCAATGTAGTTTATTTACTCTTTACAACTCCAATCTCACCAACAATCACACTCAAACTACCTTACAAAGGGTTTGGGGTTTCTTAGTTGGTTTCCAACTAGGATGAGATATCCTTTACAATAAAGAACAATGCAAAGGCTAGGATATCTCGACTAAGCTTTGGATATATCTTATCAAGCTAGGCTTAGTGGAATGAGCTCTCTTCGATTTAAAGCACTTGGGAAATTCTTGGGTTTTCGAGTGCTTCAACTTGCAATAATAAGTTTGAGCTCTTGAGTTGCTTAGAAATTTCCCGTAACCTTACAATGTAGAGGGTCACAAGTATTTATAGGCATACACCAAGGTCACTCTTGAAAAACTATCCGTTGGAGAGATAGCTCGTGAGTTTTCCTCTTATGGTGTGTGAGAAACGGCTATATTTAGGGTTTGACACTCCCTAACACGTTTTAGGCAATAGCCTTTCATGTAGCCGGTCTTCACTTTTTGCAGTCTGGAACTTAGTACTTCTGACACCTTTTCAAATGACTGTCAGCCAAGGTCAAGATGGTATGGTGTCGATCTTCCTTTTTTTTGACTTTTGTCTCCGCCAGTTAAAGTAGACAACTCAGCGGCTCTTTTTGGTTACAATCTCGAAAGTGATATAACCTTAACAACACTTTGTCTTAGTTCCTTTTGTGCGCATTTGAATGTCTTGGACAATATCTATTTTCTAAGGAATCATGATCTTCTCAAAGATTCAAGATCCTTCAGATTGATATTTTCCGATTACTTTTCGGATCATTGGGTTTATCTTGAGCATTTAGTACATTCGCGAGTCTTGATGAGTCGCATTATATACGGTATTCTTGATCTTGGGTTCTTGATCTTCTATCTTACGTGTCTTTAGAGTCTTACTGGTCTTGAGGTCTTCACGAGTCTTGAGGGTCGCCGAGTCTTTAGCGTCGTCTTACGAGTCTTCACGGAATATCTTGGTGATATCTTGAGTCTTCATCTCTTGATCTTCGGTTTCGATTTCACTCTTGAGTCTTGATATCTCGGATTTTACCGCTTGAATCGCCGGTATCAGTTTCTGAGGAGTCTTGATATCTCAGTTTCACCTTTGGGTCTTGAGTTTCTTCGTTTCATCAAACCCGAAACTTCGATTTCATCTTTGGAAACCGGTTTCTTGAAACTTCGCGAGTTCTTGAGAATCTTGAATCCTGCTTTGATCTATATCTGGAGCTATACATTTTTGCGGATAACATCTGAATCTTTCAAAAGCCGGGAATCGACTCAACTATCAAGATCTAACATGTCATACTTTCAAGGGTTTTGGGATCTAATCAAAATCATATCTTTATTAAATTCATCTCCCAACAATTTCCCCATTTTTGATGATGCCAAAACCAATCTTGTTACAAACACACTTAACCTATACTCAGGTTTCAGTTTATCCTATTACAAGATTGGTTTTATCTCCCAACAATTTCCTAAACAGAGAATCTCACAACAATTTCTTCAGTAATGAATCTCTCAAAGGATTCATCACCAAATACTTAATTTCTCAACAATTAATCTCAGAGACAATCATTCAGGCATATCAAAATTAAAGACATGTAAATAAGATAATGAGATATTATCTTTTGAGCATAAATGATAAGTTTTCATTGATGTTAGGTAGACTGTTACAAGTTACAATGAATCTTATCTGAACAAAATCAAAAAGATAAAGTATTACATGAATCTTCTGAGTCTTCATTTGCTCTTCAGTTCTGATCTTCAGTTCTGATCTTCCACCTCATCAGCAGGGACTTCAAGGTTGAACATTAGTAATATCTTCTTTTCACAAGATCTCTCTCTTTGATGATATCGGATTGTTCCTCGTCATACCTAATCGAGTGGCGTCTTGAGTGATTTCCGAGAAATGGCTTTTCATTTACATGACCCATTCTCCAAAATTTGGGGAGAAGGGTACACGATGGACCGGGGGTTACCCGACCTTTCCTTCATCCGCAAAGATTTATCCATCCTTAAAAGGTATTTCAGATAGAAGGTCGGAGATAGTCGATGAAAGCCTTATTGGGATCTCGAGCTCTCTCCTCTCCATTCTCGAAAGCACATCATAGTAGAACCCAGAAGGTTCTTTAATTTCTTCCCATGCATCGTTGAGATGGGATATTCATCCATTTGTCAACATGCGGCAATTTACGTGCTTTTTGTGTTCCTCTCCTCTTGCTTGCGTAACTTTTGAACCCACTCCTTCTTTTTCGCTTCTTCTTCTACTTTCTTTCGATCACCGTACACGTAAATGTATGTTAGCTTTTTCTTTGCTTGTTCAACTGAGTGTTTTCAGAGCTTTCCGTATTGAAGACCTTCTTGGCTCAACCTCGATTCTTCAATATCAAAGATCAATTTTCTCCGAATTGGCTTAGAAGCCTTTGCTCTTTTGCCCTCGAGCTCTTCCATCGCCATAGCCTTTCTCTTGATGGGCATTTCAAAGACTACCAGGCTTGTACTAATCCTTCCTCTACCACTCGCCTCTACAAAGAACTTCCCCGTGATTGTTTCTCCGAAAACATGAGTGTAGATTGGCTTCTCCACCTTCTTGAATTTAAGCTCTCATTGGCTTTATCTCCTTCATGGCTTCGCAATGATCTTCTTTTTAAGAATCTTTCGCAACCTTGCCCTTTAGAGTATGTTCCAATAAAACCCCGAGATCGGCCTGTGTCTTTCCCCTTCTTGGAACCATACTCGTAAGCCTCGAGAGTGTCAGGTCCATATGGTATTGTTTTTTTCGGCGCTTCCTCGCCGATCTTGTCCTCCTCGAGCCCTTCCGATCGGGGTTATTCTTCACAGAGAATTCTTTCAGATGCAGAGCAAATTCGCAGAGAGAGCTTCCTTGAACATATCCTGGCTATCTGCCACGAGGCATTGAGCTCATCTCAACGGCCGTTCTTCACCAAGATCTCATTCTTCTCTACCAATTTTGTTCTAGAACTGAAGTCCGCTCGATGCTTATGTTTCCGCATTAGCCCAAGATTGACACCTCCATCTTTTTTTTCTAATTTTCCTTCCATGGAGGTCACCTTTTTGTTGTCGAGTATTCAAGTCGCACCATTTCAAGAAGAACTCAAGCTTTCAATCTTTCGAGCTTGGTTGGCCAATGCCTCGGGTCCCGAGCAACTTTGGTCGATCGCTCCAACCTTCTCCACCTTCACCATCACGGGAGATCAATCTCGTGAGCATATATCGACCAAGTTCTCCTGGGTCATTGTTCATCCCGAGTCTCACCAAACTCGAGCTCGGGCTTTGAACTGGGGCTTCAGACTCCACCGAGTCCCCGATTCACCGAGCTGGGTGTCCACCGAGCCTCAATCAGATATATCGGACATTACAGATTTAAAAGGTAGGAACTCAAAGAATCCCGCATAACTATTAATAGTGCCAAAAAGTTACTCAAGGCTAACTTCAGTCTGAGGATGTTCATTGAAATTGACAAAGATCGGGCTTGAGTCTTTCTCCTTCCGAGATCGACTCTCATCATCCCCTTGTTGGTCCCCATCCCGAGATTTGTCTTTGAGCCTGGGCACCAACTTCAAAGAATCCTCTCAAAGAACCTTCCTCTTCACAAGCTCATCAAAGTCCGGGAGATTTTCATCCCGAGCTTGGTTTTCCAACCCCGAGAATCGTTGAGAAAAGCCGCTTCCTCGCTCCACCCACCGAATGAAGCAATGTTGAGCATCTCCTAAGAGTCTGGTTGAGGATGTAGACCGTTGACTTCAATCAAGAAGATGTCTTGAGGTCGTGGAATGAGCTAAGCTCGGGTAGTGGTCAAGAATGAACCGATTCCCCTCGCTTCCCATTCGGTCTCTTCACTTTCACCTTTCTTGAGCACGGGCTCTCAGTTGGGTTAGAAACTCTGTGAAAGATCGATTATGACTCATTCAGTGAGCTCATCAAAATTCATCGGCTCGAGGCTCGGCAAACTCGAGGTTTGGGCGGCGACTCCCCGGTTTGAATCGACTTGGTTCCGAGGTCCGAAAGCTCCTCCTCGATCAGGAAAATTAGTTTGCTCACGAGAACTGACGGGCACTTCCTCGGAGGGAATCAACATTCTCTCGAGGTCCGAGGCGGTGCTTCTCGGCAGGAATCAGACTTGCTCTGGAGGTCCCGAGGTCCTGGAATATTTCTTGAGAGAACTTATCGTAATCTAAGCGGCGCCTCAAGAACCTCGGAGAAGACTTGTCCTTAGTTTAATCTTGTGCCTTTGAGATAGCCCGAGCCAATACAAGTAAAGGCGATTTCTCGAGCGCTGCTCTCAGTCAATCTCCTCGGCCTCACTTTCCTCATCTTCATGGGTGAGAACCACCATTCTTTTTGCTCTTTGGAGCAAGTGGTTTTTCTTTCTTCAATTTCTCACTTCCTTTCTTCGCATCCAACAAAACCTTCCCCCGGTTTGTTGGCTTTCTTCAAAGTTAGCCGTAGAATCGGTGATTCCACTTTCTTTCTCTTTCTTCCCTTTAATCTCTCTTTGCAAAACAATGGGATTGAACATTACTTTTGGACTTAGGGAATGGAGTAGATTTTGAAAAGATATCCTCCTCCTCTCTAAGACATCTCCAAAATAAAAGCTATTTTGGTGGCATTGAGGATCCCATGACTTTGATAGATATTACCACATCCTCCTTTTTTGACCTTTTGTTTGCTCACTCACCACCTTGATCGACATTTCAACGCACTTGAACTCCTCGTGGGTGAAGTCCTTAATCGCCGCCATCACGGAAGTTTGGGAGGCCGACCGATCCAAAGCTTCCAGATCGACTCATGATGCACTTTCCAACAATATCCATCAATACTCAGATTTCGCTTTAGATGCCGCTTATGCAGAAGTTGGTTTCAAACTTAATAGGATTCTCAAGAATCCCATCAAGATACTTTGCTCCCATCCCAACATATACAATGAGGGATCATCTCCCTATCGCACAACTCAAAAACATCGCTTAAGTTCTTAGGGACAATATAGAGCTCTCGAACAAAATCCACATACTTCATCGATTGTTCAAGATGAGAAATGTAAATCTTGGACTCTATACAATCATCCTCATCTATTTCCAAATTAGAGACAAATTCTATTACCTCGAGTATATCCCATTCCCGGTTCTTTCACGACAAGATTCGGCCAATTTTAATCGGATTAAATGGAGCGCTTCTTCTTGCTTGGCATTGGTGGTACTTCCAAAGAAACCACGACTCATACCATGGCTTATTTGTCTCGGCTAATCTTTTCTAATATGGTAGGAGCCATTTGAGATTTGAAGATTTAGGGTTTTGAGTGATGAAGCTTTTTCGGGTAAAAGGGATTTATTTTGCAGAGGGTTTTTGGGAGTGAAGGTTTAATAAAATTTGGCCCGAAATGGCTTTCAAAGGAATATATAGCTCGAGATCGTGGGAAGTACATCGATTTGGTGAAAAAACAACGGTTAAGATTAATCCATTAATCGGGTATGCTAAAAGATCGATCTCCTAAAAAGTAAGCCGCCATTTTAACCTCATTGGTGCTTAAATGTAACAGAAAGATTTAATGAATGTTGATTTTCTTAAGAATTTCAAAGATCCCGCCAAAAAACATTCCTCGTGTGTTTTGTATTTATTGCAAATGATTACCGAAGTTTCACTTAAGCAATAAATGAGTCGATGAGTCATTACTTCTTCGCACTAATTTCCCTCTATCGGTTTTACTAAGTATTGACTTTGATAAAATGTCAAGATGATACCGAGTAATCGAACGGGTTCAAGATAATCTTGAAATCGACCTTCAAGAACTGAGTTTCGAGACTCGATTCATATTTCCATTTTATCCCGACTTCTCAAGAGAATTCGAGAAAACTATGCATCCGAAAAACCTTCAATTTTTTCAGATTTTACTCTATACACCGATCCAACATCCCTAATTCAATCGATAGTTCCCAAATCTTGATTCAAACCAAAGGTTTAATCAAGATATCACCGCTTATCCTCCATATATGATCTTCAATCACCAAAGGTCCTTGTTTTCCTCCTCCTCAAGCCATCGCCGACAGAGGTCATCACTTTCAACGGGTTAAAGAGAAGATTTCATCCAAGAGCCAGATCCTCCTCGTATCGTTCTTCTTCCGCAACCATGGCCTTTTGCTAGAGAACTTTTGCCTTTTTAGCTTGCCTTTCTCTTCTCCTTAACATCTTAGATCCGACAATCATACCGGAAGTGACCTTTCTTTTGGCAATTGAAGATCCGCTGGCATCATCATCCCGATCACTTTCTTCGACTTGGAGTCCTTCTTTTGATGAAGATCCTTACTTTCGTGTCCTTCTTCTTCAAGTTGATTTGTCCTCAAAGTTTCTTCCGCACTGTGGTTCTCGTAATAGTTTTTGTATTTTCCATATCGATTATTAAGTTTTTCAAACCTCCTTGCCATCGCTAGCTTATCCTCAAGCTCATCCCGATTTTTAGCAATGGAGTTCTCGAAGACTCTAGTTTTTTGTGTTTTATCTTTTCGCTTTAAAAAGCCACATTCTTACTAGATGATGAATCATTTTTCGTCACCTTTTTTAGATTTCTTATCAATTTTAACTCATAGGCCTTTAGCTCGTGAGAAGACTTGTTGATATGGCATTGAATTAATGTTTTTGGTATTTTCAATCACCAATCAGATGTATATCCCATTTCTTATAAAGTCCTCTAAGAATTTTCAACGCAACTTCTCTTTGTGGATATTTCTTTCCAAGTGCATTTAGATCATTATCAATACTAGTGAATCGACTTCCAATTTGTCTTATAGATTCACCTTCATCCATTTCAAAACTATCAAACTTTCCAATTGCAACCGAAAGTTTGTTTTCCTTGATATGATATGTGGTTTCGCACATTATCTGCCTAAGGTATCCCAAATTTCTTTTCAGAGATACGTTGAGAGATCATTCCCATCACACCATCATCAATCAGATCAGATAGTGTCTTTTAGCAATATAGTTTTAGATTGACTAACTTCCTCTCCTCAGAGTTAGTTGGTCATCGACTTAGGAAATTTCGCCCGGGATCGCTTTCCCATTTTCGCTCCTCCGATTCACCACACAAGAAATTGGAATGGCCCTTTAGAGACCACTCTCCACATACGCTCATGTTTAGAATTAGTGAGCCTCGCATTCTCGCCTCCATAAATCATAGTTCTCCATCGAGAACATGGGAAGTTTCTTAGAAGACATTTTATCCGGAGTCTTTTTAAGAATTCAAAGAAATAAGATGGGCCAGATAGACCACAACTATTCTAGCAAATAAAAACTTAGGTCAACAAAGAAAGTGGTCAAGTTGAACCACCGCTTCCGATACCACTTGTTGGTCCCGTGTAAACCAGTCTTACACGTATGGGGGGAATACACGTGTTCGTTGTTTTAAAACTTTTTTTTATCGAGGTCACTTTCGGGTCAGTTATCCTCGATGATTTGGTCCCGAGAAGCACAAATCGCCTCCGATTCAAAAAGTTTATCTCGAGACAGTTGATCTCGAGTCGCTTTCAGATACTTTCGATAATCCCAATCGAAAGTCCCGAAGTTTTTAGAGATCCCGAGTAGCTTGGATCGATAACCAACTTATCGAACCTCAAGAGTAAGTTGGCTTTGGTAACTATCTGTTTCTATTTACTCGACAAAGCGGAATGGTTGCCCTTAGTTTATACTGCTTTTTGGTTTTTGTAAAAAACTTCCTTTAATGAAAAATATTGATTAGGCTGTTATTCAATTATATGCAACTTTTAGTGGATTGACTCCAACCGAAATATCGTTGAAAATATGCTTTCAAAACAAAGTAATGCAAATGATAAGTTATAAAAACAGTAAAGCAAAGAACACAACAAGTTATAGTGGTTCGTGAGACTCAAGCTCCTACGCCCACTCTCCCATATATCTTGAGAGAAATTCACTAATCACTTCCTAAGCTTTCTTCGACTACCTCCAGAGTTTACTAACCTTTCTAATTTTTGAGCTTTCGACTACCTCTCAGTAGTTTACTAACTCAAACTCACACAAGTTTTCTCGCTCATCCAAGATAGATTATCACTTTCTTTGAGTTTTCTCGACCACCTCAATGTAGTTTACTTACTTTTTTAACTCAAATCTCAATTAACAATCACACTCAAACTACCTTTACAAAGGGTTTGAGGTTTCTTGGTTGGTTTCCCAACCAGGATGAGATATCCTTTACAATAAAAAAGAACAATGCAAAGGCTAGATATCTCGACTAAGCTTTGATTATATCTTATCAAGCTAGGCTTAGTGGAATGAGCTCTTCGATTTAAAGCACTTGGGAAATTTCGGGTTTTCGAGTGCTTCAAATTGCAATAATAAGTTTGAGCTCTCGAGTTGTTTTTAGAAATCCCCGTGAACCTTACAATGTAGAGGGTCACAAGTATTTATAGGCATACACTAAGGTCACTCTTGAAAAACTATCCTCATTGGAGAGATAGCTCATGAGTTTCCTCTTATGGTGTGTGAGAAATGGCTATATTTAGGGTTTGACACTCCCTAACACGCTTTTAGGCAACAGCCTTTCATGTAGCCGGTCTTCACTTTTTGCACCGAACTTAGTACTTAGAAACCTTTTTCAAAGGCCGTTGTCATGTGATGGTTGTCAAGATGGGTATGTTGTCTTCCTTTTTGACTTTTGTCTCAGCTTAAAGGTAAACAACTCAACGACGCTGGGTTACAATCTTCCGAGGATATAACTTAACAACACTTTGTCTTAGTTCCTTTTGTTCCATTTCTGAATGTCTTGGGCAAGATCTATTTTTCTAAGGAATCACGATCTTCCTCAAGAGATTGCATCCTTCATATAGATATTTTCAAAGGTTTCGGATCATTCCAGTTTATATTTCAAGCATTCAAGAGACATCGAAGTCTTCGAATTACCGTTTTCAAAAGATTCTTTTGATCTTCGCCAAATTTTATCTTCCCTGCGGTCTTCGTAGTCTTCCTAGTCTTCGTGGTCTTCCGAGTCTTCGCCTTTCTCGAGTCTTTCGCCTTCTCGAAGTCTTCACAGATGATCAACCGATATATCCGAGTCTTCATATGCCGAGTCTTCGCTTCCCGCCTATATCGAAGCTCCTCGATCTCAGCCACATCGAAGTCTTCAATATCTCTGCCTACACCGAAGTCTCAAAAGATTCCGCCCAATCGAGACTTCGCTTATTTCGATATCGAAACTTCGTAAACTTCGGGCTTACATCGAAACTTCAAGCTTTCTTCGTAAATCTCATCGAGTTCTTCGTAATCTTCAGATCCTAACCCGATCTATATCACGAATTATACATTTTGCAAGATAACATCCTCAATACTCTAAAACGGAATCCTCAACTATCAACTATCAAGATCAACATGTCATACTCGGGGTTTTGGGATCTAATCAAAAATCATATCTTTATTAAATTCATCTCCCAACAAAGATTATCTCATTAATTTCAAGAAATCTCCCACTTGGTTATTTATATGATGATTTTCAAAATCTTGAAAGAATAAGGAAAGAAAGATTTTCTTGAAAATATATTATGGAAGATATGTATTCTCGAATACAAGAATATCTCATAAATTCAAGAAGATCCAAATCTTGGATTCTTACTCCTTATTATTTTCGAAAATACCACAAAAAAAAGGAGTTGGATTTTTTGTGGAATATTTTAAATATGGAGAAAATAATATATTGATATATTCAAGATTTCTTGAAGATCAAGAAAAGATTTTTCCATCTTATTCATGCACAAAAATTTTCACCAACACCTCTATAAATAGTGGGATGAGTGTTTCATTCCCAAGTACAATTTCATGTGGCCGAAAAATTAGTAAATCCACAAAAAGGTGGTGCAATAAATTTTTATTTTCTTTTGTTAATTGTTCATGAGCTTCCTTCCAACGGATTGGACGAAAGCAAAGGACTGGGGAATACTGGGGAAGGCTTTTTGGTGTGTTTTTTATCGACGAGACCATTGCCACTCCAAGAGGTTAGTTCACGAAACCCGTAGCAATTCCATGTGCGAGGATTTATGTGAACCTGTTTATATGCATGATTTGTTGTTGAATTATTATTTGAATTAATATAGGATTAATTCATGCTAGTAATAATTGTTAGAATTAAATTTGTATTTAAATATTCATCCCAATAGATCCGCAATTAATTCCCCAACATCGCCTCTCGACCGCAACAAGGAGGAACAAATATATTAAGTTTGGTCCCGGTTTGAGGTAAATTCATTAAGAGTTGCAAACGGCCTATCTCTCAGATCCTCTCTCATCCCAACCAATCTAGGGAATCGTTCCCTCCTGATGGTGACCTCCCTCCGGGGTAGAAGTCAAGCGTAAGCCGGCCGGAGCCACACTTCCAAAGACTCGATTTTGACGCGGGATTGTGCGTGGTTGTTCAAACAACGCCTCTGAGGAGGTCGCCTCCTCCCACGGGTATGGTTCGCATCTTTCTTCTTGCTTTTGTCGGCAAAGCAGTGAGGGAGTCTCGAATCGAATGTCCCTCTGCTAAGCGGTGCCCGCAGACGCCTCATGGAGCTTAGAAAATCGATCGAGGTCACGAGGCCATCTCGGGAGGCAAGAGGGCGACGGCGGTAGATCGATCTCCGGATCTAACATATAAAAGAACCTTTAGCGCTTAAATCGCCAAATACACTAAACGATGCCGAGACTTATAGGAATTCTCAAGTGGCAGGGTAAGTATACGGTCGGGGCTTTTGAAAGCGGCCGAGCTCCGGAGTTCAACAAATTAACATCTCGGCCAACTAGGGGGTGTGTCTCGAACCTCCTTGAACGCCTTGAGAAAGTCCCAATATAGCTCGGGAAGGTCGGGGTAAAATAATCTATAAGACGAGAAAAGAATTAGATCAAGACAATCGAGCACAAAAATATTAAGGCGAAGTACCATTTTCAACACGGATCGCGATAATCCGAGAGAAACTTTAATGGATAAGGTCTTTGGAAGGGGCCACCGACTCCCATGCCCTACAAACCACCATTTTGGTGCCACCCGTCAACCTTATTCGAATCCCACTCACGAGCTCTTTACCTCTTTAAGTCAAGACAATGCGGATAGCCTCCGGCCTAAGAACGCAACATCACGCGAGATATCTCTCCTGGATTAGCGGTCTTTACCGCCTAAAAACGCACCATGGTGGAGATGATGTAACTCCACCCATTAGCGAAGTTATCCGCGTGAGGCTCACATTCTAGGCCGCCAAAGTAGGGAAAATGGTCGGGTGCAATGGAAATCGAATACCAATCATATGAAAGACTCATTCACAAGAATCATTCCATGAGGAGGCTTATCGGTATGCTTTCGCTCGAGGTCGCCCATAAAATGCACATCCCGGCACTTGTACATACGACAAAGTCCCCGCACATACCGACGGAGAGCACAATCGGTATCTTTTATCGGACACGAATTGAGAGTCGACATCTCATGGGTATGCCCGTCAGTCACTTGTAATGCGAGCTCACATAATACATATCATAATTGAAGACTCGCTCATAAGCCCCATAATCTAGAACCCAGGCGTATGACCCGCTGACGCACTGCTTCCCTGGGACGGATGAAGGAGATTAACATCCAATGGGGAAGATGGGTAATTTCAGCCAGCTTTTTCCAGAAATTAGTTATCCATCGTTCATCATTGGCATCGCCTCTTCCCGGCGGTCACCATAACCTTAGCTAATGAACTTTCACCCACATGCCCCATGGAGTCGAAAATCGGGCGGCGACCAGGTAATAGTGGATGTCATCCTCGAAAGAGGAGGAAGCCACCATGGGCTGAGAGGCAAAAAGGATTTAGAAACGCTTAGAATCCATAAATTCAAAGAAGTGGCACAAAAGTGCTTACCCGTGATTAATTTCGCCGGGAACGAGAATACGCTTCCGTGGAAGGAGAAAGAACCGGGAAGAGTATCTTGAGGAAATTCTTTCAAGAAGATAGTCGCAGAAATAAAGTTTTCAAAACCTAATTCCCGCCTATTTATCGAAAGAAGAGGAGGGGCAAAATGAAATTAGCCAAAACTTTGCCCCCTAAAGAAAAAAAGACGCGAGGGCTCGCGTGGAAATCCACTACGGCATCTCACGGACTAAAATGGCGAAAAAATTTTACGCCATCATCCTGCAAAGATGATATCATTTCAATCCCAGATCGGCGGAAGTCTCGATGCTATCGATTCAGACATCGAGGTGACTTTTTCACCACCGAGGATAGTGTTCGCTCATAGAGACTTTCTGTGTCGGATGGTCGCGAGTCGATTTAGTGCATGTGTTGCCAAGGTCCTTTCCTAACAAAGAGACCTCAACTGAGGGGAAATCGTTGTAGTATGGATAAACCCTAATTCTCCCACCGGGCAACGGCGATCATAAACAATCTAACTAAGACCGTGATGAAGCAACCTCGTAAGGGGACCAAGGGATTGGCCCACGTAATTTAACAAGAAAAACCTTCAAGTCGAAAAATACGCAACTCTAGTAGCTTAGCCGGGTTACGATTACGCATTTCCACTTTATATCCTCAAGTGCCTGGAGCTAATTCGCATCTGTACCATAACTATAGTACTTCGTGTCAATGAAAGACCTCGACACGCCACTAATCCGCGCTTCCACATCCGCTTCCACGACATGAGATCACGAAGATGGATTTATTTTCGGCTGGGTCAGCGAGATTAATGGTTCCCAATATTGTAGAGCCTTTCATATGCATTATTCTGATGTAAATTCCACCCAAAGGGTGGGAGTCATAGTATAAATAGGCCACTCATGGCCACCTCTCAAAAAAGGTCAAACAACTTAGACTTCTAGCATATACATACATCCTCCCTCGTTTGGACTCCCTCGGACGTAGTCTCGATTCCAAAGACGAACCGGGTCACCAACTTTTGTCTTTCCTCGATTCGATTGTTTTAGCATACGATTTCATAATAATTATTGTTTAACCGAGTAGATAAAACCGCCATAACAAACCCCATCAGATCAACAGAAGAATCTTGTTCTTTTTCAAGAGACCTCACCAAATTAGCAGAAGAGGCCTGCCTGACTATCTCGCGAGGGACGGTCCCAAATGAAGTGTAGGCTCGGTTCCTCGAATTTGCAATCGCCCTAAGATTATCACAATAAATCGCGGATCGGTTGGCAATCCGGGATAACGCCCAAGTCCATTTAGGAAGTTCTTTTGAGCTAAACTGCTTTCCTTCGGCCGCTTCACAAGCAGCCTACGATTTGGCTTCCATGGTAGAATCGGCGATGCATTTTGGTTTTACGCTTTCCATGTCATGGCTCCTTCCCCATTTAAACACACTACCCGAGGTAAACTTACTAGAGTCCACGCTCGATTGAAAATTCGAGTCCTCAGAACAATGGGGATTGGGGATCGTTCGACCGATAAACCAACATTACGTCCACGCCCCTCTTCGGATACTTCGTAATGTTCTTCTTTGCGTACCAATGCTCTTTCCTGGGTTGCTTTTGATATCTTGCTACCATGCCTACGAATAAAAGGTATATCCCGGTCTTCGTACACAACATTGCATACATGAGGCTTCCACACGAAGCATAAGGGATGCCCTTCATGTAATCTATCTTCTTCTCGTGTTTTGGGACACATCTTTGGATAGATGGATTCCGTTCCAGAGGGCACAAAGCCTTTCTTGGAATCTTGCATGTTGAATCGCTTCAAAACAAATGTCTATGTATGAGGCCCGCGAAGCTCGATCATTCTTTTCATGCGATCTCGAAAGGATCTTGATCCCTAGATGTGACCGGCTTCCCCAAATCGCTCATATCAAACTATTTTGACAATTATGCCCTTACGCTCGATAACACCTTTACATCGTTTCCGATGAGCAAGATATCGCTCACGATAGTACCAAAATACTAAGGCGTTCACACGCTTTTTGTAAACATAACTTTCAAAGTTGTTCGATCAAACCGTATGATTTTATAACTTGATCAAAACACTAATTCCAAGCACGGATGCTTGCCAAAAATTTCATAAATGGACTTCTTAAAGCTTGCAAACCAGATGCTCTTGGCCGGGTTGTTGCATATAGACTTCTTCGTCAAGACTTCCATTGAGGAAGCAGTTTTGACATCCATTTTCCAGATCTCAAAGTCTAAATGGGCAGAGTAATCGACAAGAGAATGCGGATGGACTTGAGCATGGCTAAGGGGTAAAAGGTTTCCTCATAATCGATCCTTCTTTTCCGAGTATACCCTTTTTCGCCACTAGTCTTGCTTTTAAAGGTTTCAACCTTCCGTCCGTCCCCTTTCTCTTGTATACCCACTTGCATCCAACGGGTTTTTACCCCATTAAGTGGTTCGACTAGGCCCCACACTTTTTGTGATCCATTGAACCCATCTTTAGCTTCCATTGATGTTTGCCAAGATGTTGCATCCTTGTCTTCGATCGCCTCGTAGGACCATGGATCCGATTCTTTTCCGAGATCAAGTCCGAGGACTCTCCAATCCCTAAGAATCGCTTTCAGGTTGTTTTAACAACCCCCCACTCATTTACGAGGTTCCGTGTGTAGGTGTGACGATTGGTATATCATTTTGTACAGGTTAGCAATGGAGTTGGCCCTTTCACGTTCTTCTAAGGTAATCTCACTTTTAGAATATAAGTCATTGTTTCCAAAGCATGAACCCGTAATCCATTTTGGTAAATCAAGATAACTCATCATTGACCTTACCATTTCTAAAAGGATTATATTTCTTCGATTCAAGAACCCCATTTTGTTGAGGGGTTCCGTGCAAATCAACCAGGATGCAATCCTCTTCCGGCTGTGTAGTTCAAAAATTCATCGCTGAGGTATTCTTCGGCTGAGCCTTAAATTCTTTGAATTTATCAAAGGTTTCAAAGTTTACGCTTCATTAGGAAAAATGTATCCGTGAAGGTGAGTAATAATCGATAAACGTAATGAAATACCGTAGCCACCTCTTCTAGCTTTGATTTGCATTGGACCACACACGTTGGTGTGTGAACCATTTCTAACACTTCTTAGCTCTAAGCCTCGCTCCAAATGCCTCTTGGTCATTTTACTTTCTAACACGATTCAGAAAGTTGGAAATGGTTCAATCCGAGAGACCCCAATGAACCATCTTGACCAACCTTTGAATCCTTTTTGGGTTAATGTGACCTAATCTTAGGTGCCAACAAAGTGTTTCCTTCACGTCGGCTTGAAACTTTTTTTATATGAAATAGTAGATGTGTTATAACGATGCATTATGTGAGTGATGTGCAAGCTAATAATATAGAGATTGTTAAGATAATCACATCGTTATTCAAAAAACAAAGAATATGCTTATTAAAACTAACAATGTAATATCCATCAACAAATAGTTTAAACCTAAATAAGATTTTTTCGAAAAACAGAACATAAAGAACATCTCTTAAAATTAAAATTTTGTCTTCAAAAGACAGTGCACTTTCCCATCGCTTCACCGCCACTCAAAGATCGCCTAGCGTGATGAGGATCTCACTTCCACTAAGTTGTCGGTCCGCTTGAACCCCCATGTAATGTGAAATAAACATGATGGTGGATAAAAGATCCACTACCCACGAATGGAGAGCATACTCCGCCAAACAAGTTTCAACAACTAGTGAGTGAGAATTATCTTTCTTTCCATTCCTTTTGGGATTGAAACAGGCCCATCTCCAATGTCATGTTTATCCGCATTCCAAACAGATCCTCTTGCTTAAGCTCTTTATGTTGGTCCCGGTTAAACGAAGTTCCACACGTAAAGTGGGGGAATACACGGTAAAGGATTTTTAACTTTTTAGAAAATACTATAATCGAGAGTCGTTGTCCTGAGTTTCAGTCCTGAGAAGCACAAAATGCCCTGAGTCAAAGTCTACTGAGACAATAACACTGAGCGACTTTCAGAGACTTCAAATTAGCTCAACTAATTCTGAGTTTCTACAACAGAGTCCAAACAAGCTTGGAGTAGATAATAATCTTACTGACTACTTAGGAGAGTTGATCAGTTTGACAACTATCTATACTAGCTTATCTAGAGTGCGGAATGTGTAGGCCCTAAGTTTATACTGTTTTACTTTTGTAAAATTTTTTTTCTTTAATGAAACAGTGGTTAAGGCTGTAAATAAGTTAATGCAACTTCAGTGGATGGTTTCCAGCTGAATATCAGAAGACTTCAAGATGCTTTCAGTGAAAATATACAACAGGATAGAATGCAAAACAGAAAGCAAACAACACAGCAATTATAGTGGTTCAGAGACTCAAGCTCATACGTCCACTCTCTCTGATCTTCAGAGAAATTCCTTAACACACTACTTCTACTACCTTAAGCTTTCAGGCTGAACTACTGCAGCTTACTAACTTTCTACCACGAGTTTTCAGACTGAAATACGACATCTTACTAACTCAAAACACACAAGCTGCTCGGGACCGAACAATCACTTTTTACTAACTTCTTTCTGTAGTTTTCGACCAACACAACAACTTACTTACTCTTTTAAAACTCTCAATTCTCCAACAATCTACACACACAAACTTCCTAATCAAAGTGGTTTGGGTTTTGGTTGGTTTCAACTAGGGTAGATATCCTTTTTACAATCAAACACAAGTAACAAGGTTTGGATATCTCTAACTAAGCTTTGATATATCTTAGATCTAGCTTAGTAGATGAGCTCTCTTCAAAGATGAAACATTTGGGAAATTCTTAGTGGTTTCGGGAGTGCTTCACAAGATCGTTTTTGAATACGAATGAGCTCGAGTTGCTTTTGATTTCGTAGAACCCTTGAAATGTCCAAGGCCCTCTCGTATTTATAAGCAACTCTCCGTAAGTCTACATTTGAAAACTATCCGCTGGAGAGATAAGATTAGGGTTTCTTCTTTGGGGTAACTAGTGAACTACTATATTAGGGTTTGAACGCACCTTTAAATGTTTTAGAAAATATCCGCATAAGCAAACCAATCACCAATTTATGTGAACAAGACAAATATCAATCTTCGACATTCTTCGTGTGACATGTCGCTTTCAAAGGTCAAGAAGTACGTTGTTGTCGCCTCCTCATTGGTTGAAATCTTCCTTTGAACAGTAGACAAACAAAAATGACTCTTTTAGTCAACCACACCGACCGATATTTTCTTTAGTGTTCACAAACGATAACATTTCTCTTTGTTCGCATTTAAGAATGAACAAACACTATTTAACCGGAAGTGATTTGTTCAGGGTCTTTTGATTCAGTACAAAACAACCTTCAGAATCTTCTGGTCTTCAGGATCTTCTAGTCTTCAGGATCTTCATTTTTCAGGCTCTACCGATCTTCAGTATGTTTTGGTCTTCAGGAATCTTCTGAGATCTTTATACCAAATCTTTAAGTTTATCCCGATTTTGAACTATATCCGTGACTATACATGATGCAGACATTTCCCTAATCCTAATAACAATTTGAAACTTGATCCTATACTACCAAGATTGTCCCGAAACATATCATACCGGGTTTTGGGGATCTAATCAAAATCTTCTATTAAATTCATCTCCCAACAATTTCCCCCTTTTTGATGATGCCAAAATCATCTTGTTACAAGCTTGCAAAAACGATAAACCTATCATATATTCAGATTTCAATTCATAGAGCAAGTAAAAACAAGTAAGAAAGAAACCATCAAATAATCAAGATGATAATGAGAAATTATCTTTTTGATCAACAGTAAAATCAAGAAGGTTTTTCATTTAGGCTCAAAACCAAAAGTAAATAAGTTACATTGGTTTTTTTTAAAAAACTCAACCAAAAGGAATAAGATAATCACTCTTCATCCGATTCAATCTCATCTGTTGGTGGCTTCAGGTTGAACATCCCATAGTATATTTCCTTCAGCTCTTGTCTCTTCTTGATGGTCTCGAAAGCATCACTTCCCTCGTCACCTCCAGATATTCAAATCGATCCATTAAAATTGCATGGATGAAATCATAGTTGATCATCCCGTTTGTATTTTCGGAGGATACTTGATTCGACTAGAGCCTTCAGCTGATAACCCGTAGATCAAATAAACCAAACCAAACGCATATATCGCTGAAGCAGGCAAGATGTAGGCAATGAATGCTTCATCCCTATTTTTTGGGGTTGGGACAGAGTCCGTGAATACATCATAATTGAACACAAACTCCTCTTGGCCATTTCCTCCCATCTATTCCAAATTTCAACGGGCATCCATTTGTCCACATGAGGCCACATCCTCTTCCTCCGCTTCTGGTACCTCTCCTCCCGGAATCATTCTTGAAAGCCTCCCTCCTTTCTTTGCTTCCTCCCTCTCTTTTCTCGGGTCATTTTTAACGTGATACGTAATAGAAGCCTTTTCTTCTTTTTCGCCTTTCAATTGCCTTTAATCGAAGTTGTGCAAAGCCCCAGTTAAGTCTTTTCGTGGAGACATCATACTCACCAAATCCTTCTTTTGAAAAGATCATCTATCTCAGATTCCTCATCCTTCTCAAAGGCTTTCTTTCTCAAGATCTTCTTCAAAATCTTGAGCAAGCATCCTCGAAAGTAGGTTTTGGTCGATCGGGTTTAGCAAGTTGTTTTGTCTTCAGAGGTTTCTCAATGAATGCAGCAGTTTTTTCCGAGGTACCAGATTCCATGGGCTTCACCTCGTTTTGCCGGACTTCGCTTTCTCCGCTTCTTAGTCTCGCCCAATAACTTCCATTGCAACTTCAGGTGAATTAACACTTCGTGTTCTTTCCTCTTTCCTGATTATTTCAAGAGGAAATTGTTCAACCTATTTTTCTAACGGCGCAATGCAAATAAGCTTGTCATAATTTTTGGCATCATAATTAGCAATTAACTCGAAAAGGGTTTTGTCCATATGTAATTGCTTTCCGCCAATCGAATCTAACTGCGCCGCATGGAAATGTTCATCCCTTAATCCTCCTCAGAAGACATTCATCCCTTAATCGTGTCTTCAAGAAGACCACCATAGGTTGCTTTTCATCTTTTTCCATCAAAGAATTGCTCATCTCCCTCAACAAATTAATTTGATCATCTCATCAATCTTGGATTTAAAATCCTCAAGACTTTTGATCTCAGATCAAACCTGCTCTCTCCATCTTCCTTCATCTCCTTAGCCACATCATCCATTTTGCATTAAAGGCAAGAATTTTGCTATCAAGGGCAGAGATAGGTAAATTTACTCCGAGCACTTGTCACCATAGATGCTAAGGGCTTTGATGGATACACTCGAGAAGTTTGCGGTCAAAGAAGTTTGACACTTCACCAACCAAAGGTTCAAGCTTTACATCCGTCTAATCATAGCTCAACTTGGTCAACTTTCAATTAGAGGTGTGAGATCAATCGATGGTTGTGGGAGGAATGGGACTTATTCTTCGCTTTTCCTAAGTCCAACCTCAAAGATATTTAATAGTAGTTGTTGCGCAGTTCGAGGGGTTTCTTCAAAAGAATTAATCGGTTCGGAGCTTCCTCTCGAAGTTTGTTCCTCCCGAGTAGCTTCCCGCCTCAAAGATCCTTTTGACTACCTTCAAAGAGCGTCCTTGTCGGGCTTTTATCCCGAGACGGGTCTTCATTGTCTTTTCCGATCCATCAAGACTTCGTGTCAAGCGCCCACTTTTCTTTTCAAAGAATTTTCTCCCACCAACTCTTCAAACTCAAATTTTGTTTTATTCTAAGCCTTCTCTTACCCAAGCCTCCTAAAAGGCATCGAGCCCGGGGCCACTTCTTTCACCTAAGAACTCTTCCTCTTCCGAAATTGCCTATCTTCAAAGATCATGGTGAAGGATTAATTAACAATCAAGATGGTTGTTTGAGTCTGAAAAACATATCCTCAAGATCGTGATAGTTGGTCATTTCCGGGAATTTATCCATTATAAAGCGCCATCTTTTTTCATTCTCTTTTTTTTCTCGCCCCCACCCTTCCCGAAGTTCGTAAACAGTGACTCTCTTCAAAGCTAGATTGAGCCTCCGAAGGTATGGGAATTTTGCCTCCGAGGTGAGGGGTGGGATAGGAATTGGCTTTCTTCATGTTTTTTGAGAACGTGAAGATATCTCTTGTAATCCTGGCCACTTCCAACACGGGTGCAGGGAGACCTCAAGTAAACACATCTTCATCCCTTCCAACTTCGTGGATATTTTCGCTTCCTTCAGCCAGCCTTTGTGAAATGGCTTTCACAAGTGTGTCCAATGGAGATTTTTTCACCGGATCCATCTCAATCGACTTTCCCGAGCCTCTTAGTTTTTCTTTTGCTCATCATGAGCCTTCTTTTTTCACCTATCTCTCTTAACCTTCGTAAGGTCAAGATTTTTCTTTCTTCTCAGATCCTCAATGACCTTTCAACCACCTTCTTGCTTCTTTCTTCTTCTTCACATCGAAGAATAGTGTGAGTGTCCCGACGATTCGGAGCTTCTCAATTTCCACCGCCTATTTGTTCTTTCAGCTCATCTCGAGCACCGCTTCTTCAAAGCCCATCCCCGAGAGGTCGAGTTTCGACTTTTCGTATAAGTCGCCGTCTCTCTTCTCTGATTTATGCTTTCTGAACATGATTCTATTCCGGGAAAAGGCAGTTCCAGATAATAGAAACATATTCTTCTTGCCAAAGTCTCAATCAAAAAGCTGATTTTAGTTCCAAATAGAACTCTCCCATTCTTCGTGAATGCTCCCTTAGCATACTTCAAATTTTTGATTTTGATTAAGTATATGAAATCCACCGTAAATTTTAAATCCCGGCTCAAATTTCTCACCATGAAGTCCTCAATTGCGCCATAAGTCTCAACTTATTCCGACTTACTTGCTCTAGACTTCCAGAGGTGCTCATCATGAACTTGGCCACAATATCAATTAGAACTCTATACTTAGGTTTTAAGCATTTCTTGTTTAAAGCCCCTTTCAACTCAACCTTAGAAATGGAAAACTTATCCAAAATATCTTGCTTCTAAATTTCGCATATATACAAGAGATCACCCCTCTATCACTTAATTCAAAATGGCATTAATGTTTAAAGTGATAGGCATACCCTTTCGAGATGCACTATTTCGCCTCGATTTCGCGGAGTGTTTAAAAACATAGTTGTGAGACCAGGGAGCCATCTTCACCTTCTTTAAGATTGACCACGAACTGTAAGACCTCTTGTGTCAATTCTAATTCTGGCATATTTCTAACCAGTTTGTCCAACCGTGCCATTCGAAGCATGTTCAAGGCCTCTTCTTCAATAAGGGTCATCTTGTTGTCTATCATCGCGATAACATTCTCGAATATGGTTTTTCCGCTTCTCGCTAGGTTTTTGATCATAGCATATCTGGGAAACTCCATTGTAGGTTTTTGGATTTGAAGAAATGAAGGGTTTGATAACCGGAGGTTTTGTAGAAAAATAAAGTGTAAAAGTGTTATGATCTCGCAATACCGAGGTATATATATGATATGAAGAAAAATGATCAAGGGCTAAGATTAAATTTGAATAAACGTACAGGATTTAATCTTCGTTGATATATTCAATGTTTATTTGCTATTAATAGCAAATAATCAGATATGCGTAATAAAGGACAATTAGGTGACAAAACGATGTTTCACTCTAATCGAGGTAACCCTTTGGTGTCCCGCCAAAAATTTTAACCAATAGAATTCCTTCAAACATTCCCGCTTTTAAAGTTCAGTACTTTGTCATTTATTTCAAATGATTAATGACTCTAAATAAATGCTTGTGAGTAAATGCATGTTTAGTGTCCTTCGTGATTAATTGAATACTTAATCCTCATCGAAAAACCCGACCGTGACAAAACCATCCCGATTCTAAGTTTCCATCCCCGAGATTTTTGTCCCGAAGTTTTTCCTCATCGAAAAAACCTCATGTATCCAAGAGCTTCTCCTTCGTGATATTTTACTCTCCTCGATCCAACATCCCTAATTCTACCGATAGTTCCTCGAATTGACTCAAACCAACGGCTTAGTAAGAATATCGCCTCTTTGTTTATCACTAAAAATTTTCTCCATCCTTATGTCTTTCTTCTCCACATGGTCTCTAATGAAATGATGCTTGATATCCATATGTTTACATCTGGTGTGTAATACCGATTTTGTGAAATAGCAATATACCGTTATTGTCACAAAATATAGGTACTTTTATTGGCTAAAATCTTATAATCCCTCAATTGTTCAGCTTTAGCCAAAGAATCTAATGGCATTACTTTCCCTCAGAGCTCATGTATTCATTTCCAAGAGAGTAGTTGTTATTGAGGTCTGCTTAGAGAACCAAGATATCGCTTAGTTTCAAGAAATTGGAAGTTCCTGAAGTGGACTTCCAGCTAATTTCGCGAACCACCATAATCAAGATTTGAATAACCAATTAATCAAGGTTATCATCACCCTGATACCACAATCTCTTATTCACCTGGCCTTTTTAGATATCTCAAGATCTTTTTGGCACTCTTCCATGTGACTAAATTTTTGATTAGTTTATCTTGGGTAATATTATCCCAACAAAGAAAAGTGATATCAGCCTCTACTTGTGAGGAGATGTAGCAATAATCCAATGATCCTCTATAATCAAGATGATTAATCACTTGCCTTCGTGATCTGATCCATCTTGAAGTTAGTATTCATAGAATTTAAATGCATTGCATTCTCAATACCATATACTTGGCAATAAGATCTTCGGTATATTTTTTCTCGATTGATGAAAATTCCTTCTTCTAATTGTTTCACCAAGTATTAGAAAGAAATTCATCTCCCCATCATCGACATCTCAAACTTTCCTTTCATCCAGTAGAGAATTTCACACAACTAATGATTTGGAGATCCAAAAATAATGTCATCCACATAGATCCGAACTAGTAAAATATATTTCCCATCTTTTATCCCAACAAGGTTCCATCAATCTGCCTTTGGTAAAACCATGGTCAAGAAGAAATTGAGATGAGTCATACCATGCTTCATACCAGACCAAGGCTTTTCCGAGTCTCAGACTTGGTCATTCTCGACAGGTTCTAAGGTTGTTCCACATAAACCCTTCTTTAAGCTAACACCATTCAGAAATGCACTTTTCACATCCATTTGATATACCTTTAAATTTCATATGAAAGATATGCAAGAAAACAATCTAATGGCTTTAGTTCAGCAACTGGTGCAAAGGTTTCATCATAGTCCAAGCCTTCTTCTTGGGAATAACTTGCAACTAGCCTCACTTTGTTTCTACAATGACATTGTTCTCATCTCTTTTATTCTTGAATACCCATTTAGTTCCAATCACATCAGGCTTTTAGGTCATCTACTAACTCCCCAACTTCATTCCTAGTAAACCGATTCAGCCTTTCTCAGATATAGCAATAATCCCTTTTGAATCTTGAAGAGCTTCTTCAATCACAATAGGTTCTTTCGAGACAGGAAGTTAACATAACAAAGCACTTTCTCCATGGAACCTTCTTGTTTTAACTCCTCGATAGATCTCCCACAATCGACTTGAAGCGGTGACTATCTAACCATGTTCTCCGGATGTTCCCCTTCAAGAGAGATCTCAACATCATAAATGTTAGTTCAGTAATTCATTAAACTCGTGGAACAACAAGAAAGGAAAAGGAGAATCATCTTCCTCAGTGGGATATTCCATTCGCACATTATCGCTGACATTTGTTTCCCCTCGTTGATAGATTCGTAGTTTGCCTCACCGTGACCACATCTTCATAAGATTACATACCCGAAGTCCGAATCGGGTTTATTCAAATTGTTCAACCTTCAAAGTGGTGTTGGCTTTTTTCAAAGGGAGAACTATCATCCCGAAAGGTACCACTAAATTGAAAGTATTTTCATCCCGAGTCTCTTCTTCCTCTCGAGCTTTACCCATTCATAAGAAGTGATCGATTTCTTCTTTTCAGCGCAGATGATGTTTTGACATTCTTCGGGCTAAGTCCGTGATCCTCTTTGTCAAGTCTCCTCAATTATCTCCCTGCTTTTTATGAACACAAGTAGATTCATAAAAAATGACATGAGGTGTTTCTTCCACAATAGTGGTCCACACACTTGTAAACTCTAAAGGCTTTACTAACTTCGTAATATCTTAAGAATATTCCTTTATCATCTTTTCTATCAAAAGTTTTCAAACTGATCTTTTATCATTATTGTGTATGAAACACTTACAACCAAACATACGAAAAGTTGTTAAAACAAGAGGCTTCTTTTCATTCCACAAGCTCATATGGAGTTTTTCCTTGATTTTTTTGTTTTCCATGGATCGGCTTGGAGAGTAAGATGCAAAGGTTGATCGGCTCATTTCAAAATCTCTTAGGGAATGTCTTCAAAGCAATCATTGTTCTTGGGCAGCTTTTCAGTTGTCCTATTTCTTCTTTCAAAGAACACCATTTTGTTGAGGGGTCCTCGCAAATTATATATTTCATGAAGTTATTTCATTTGTCGCACAATAATCGATATAATATGGTTGATAAACTTATCAGATCTAATTTTGACCACACTTAGATTCTTTTCAAGATCGAAGTCTTTTCAGTAGCTCGCGCTTTGGTCTCGAAGTTTTTTTTTTCGGTAAGAAAATGACCAGGATATCTAGAGTAGTCATCAACTACTACAAGTGTATATTTTCGCCATTAAAGTTCACAGTGTTATTGACCAAAGAGATCCATATATAACAGCTTGAAGTATTCTATCAATAGAAACTTCTACTTTGCTTTTGAATGATGTTCTAATTTGTTTGCTTTTCGACAAGCATCACAAATATGATCTTTACCTAACACTTCATTAGGGTAACCCCCACAAGTGCTAATCTTGCAAGTTTATTTAAGGTTTTGAAGTTTAAGTGGTTTAGTTTTTTGTGCCATAACCAACCGGTTTTAGTAGCTTTCGCTATTAAACATGTATCCATAGGAGTAAGCCTCCAATCAGCAAGATACACATTTCCTTTTTCTAAGACCAAGCTTAGTAATACTTGTTGTGAAACATTATCTTCATATAACACAAGTTCTTTTGAGAATTCAACACCTAATCCTTTATCACAGAATTGATCGAGAAAGCAAGTTATGCTTTTAAACTGCATACAAATGATACACCATGGATATGAACAATTACAATTTCAAGTGTTCCATATCCTTCTGTATGTCCTTTGGAATTATCTCCAAAAGTTATCTGGAGGTCTTTCTGTTCAACATAGTCAGTGAGCAAATGCTTGTATCCTCGTCATGTGTCTTGAGCATCCACCGGCCCAAGTACCATGCAACAGAAACTTTGGCCCACTCATAGGGCTATGTTGTCTTCTTATTCACCAAAGGTTCTTTTTCCTTCATCCGAAAAAATAAATCAGGCCTTAGTACCCATTTAGTGTAGGGTCCTACTGTTAGTTGTACCTTTAGAACCCAAATATGTCTAACAACTCTAATCACTTTAGAGTGGCTGATTTGTCTTCCATAAACATCTACATACACATTCACCACCTTGGGGATGCTTTTAGCGCCTCACAGATGAAGGAGTGTCAATTTTAGCATGAACATGAGCCTTAGAATTCTTTTTCTTTGGTTCAGGATTTTGTTCCATTGTTTTGCTTTTGGTGTATTTGATCTCTATCTCTCACGCTGATTGGGTTCAGAAACCTTCACCCCAAGATGGTTTAGGTTTCAGATCGAATTAGGGTCTTTCAAGAATCCGAGGACTGGTCTCCTCATCCGAGAATTTCTACCGAAAGTTTTTTCTTTTGAGGATTCCTCCTGATGGTTCAGTATGCATTTCTTCAGTTGGTATTCTTAGCTTAAGGCTTGAAGCATCGGGCTCGAGGATTTCCTACCGATTGTTGCCAGTTTTCTAAAGATTTTCCCGAGGTTCGGGCTTTCTTCCTAAACTTTCGTGTTCTCTAAAACCATAGGTCATTTTAACCCTTATCCAAAACACGGGTTGTTCTTCAATAAGAAGATCAAGACGAACCACTGGTTTAACAAAGACAGCTTTTTAGTGCCACTTTTAGAAGCCAAAGATTCAAAAGATCACACGTGGAGGTTCCCTCGAATATATCCCAATCCAAATTTTTTATAGTTGCGGTGTCTTTGATAGCTCAATTTCATCTATTGCATGAGATGCGTAATTCAATGAGCTAACTTTATCTCGTAAAACCATCCTCACTTTTCTTTAGAGTTTCATGTTTCTCAAAGAGGTCATTGAACCAGCTCGATAGTTCGGGATTTTTCTTTAAATGATTTCTAACTTTCCTTTCAGGTCTCTACCACCTTCTCTTTCTCTCGAGTTGTACTCTCTTTAACATCAAGTTCATCGGGCCATCTCCCCATCAATTGGAGAAGTGATCCTCAAAGAACATTAGAGTTTTTCCACTTCAGATTCTCAGCTAGCCAAGATTTCATTCCGCTTCGAAGTTTCTATGAACAGCTTCAGAATACGTATTAGTCCTTCAAGATTCTCAAAAGAACCCATCAGTCAAAATTATCGGGTTACGATGAACTTGATAACTCAAAAAGCTTGTGTAGGAGTAGCAACAGAGATAGAAGAATTTATTCTTCAATAGCAACAAGGCGTACATCATCGCTATCACTATCTCGAGAACATCTCCTCCAAGAGCTGTGATCCTTCCTCGTAATGTTCTTCTTCTTCAACAACCATGCCTTTCGGCTGAATACTTCTTTGTCTCGATTGCCTATCTTTTCTTTCCTTGGGACTCAACTCGTATACCATACCGAAGTGTCCTTTTTCTTCGGCAGCTTATAACATCCGTTGATATCATCATCCCGGTCATTGTTTTTTGAATTTGTAGTCCCTTCTTTTCAGATTAAGATCCTAACTTTGTAGTCCTTCTTCTTCTCAAGTAGATTTATCTTCGCCTTTCCGAGTTGTTCCTGCTCCTCGCACTGCATCCTTATAAGACTTTTATATTATCAATTTATGTGGTTCATTTTCTCAAATCTTTTGCCATCATGGCAATTGTCTCATCTTTTCATCCTCAATTTTGTTAGATGAGATCTCGTGTTTTTTAACTACAAATTTTTCTCAGGCTTTTGAAAGTTACATTTTTGCTAGATGAAGAATCATCTTTGCCATCAAATGTTTCTTAGTTTTCTTATCAATCACAAATTCATAGGCTTTCAACTTAGAGAAAACCCGCTGATATGGCATAGAAGCAATATCTTTGGTGTTTTCAATCACTACAACATGAATATCCCATTTCTAGAGAGTACTCCATGGATTTTCGTGAGCAACTTCTTTTGGGATATCTTTCCCAAGAGCACTAAGATCATTCATAATGCTAGTGAATCGACTTCAAGACTTTCAATGGATTCACCCTCTTCCATTTCAAAACCATCAAATTTTCGCAATAGCCACGATAGTTTGTTTTTGATATATGATCGCTGGACACATTATATTATAGCAAGTGTGTCCATAATTTTTCGGCTTTAATGCTGAGAAATCATTCATAACACCATCATCCAGAGTTAACTAACTTCCTCCTTCAGAGTAAGTCGATCATCAAATTTGGGGAAATTCATCCCTTGGATCATCTTTTTTCAAAGATCAAGAGATCTAGGGTTAACAACATTATACTCAAAAGGTCCTTGAGACACAACTCTCCACATTCTCTCATGTTTAGAGTATAAGTGCTCGCATTCTCAATCTCCATAGATTATAGTTCTCAATCGAGAACATAGGTAGTTTCTAGAAGGCATGATGAAATGGCCTTATAAGATATCAAGAATAAGATCTATTCAAGAGACCACCAAAGTCTCAAGAACAAGACTATGGCTACTAAAAAGCAAGTGGTCAGTTAGAACCACCGCCTCCGATACCACTTGTTGGTCCCGGCAACGTAGTTCCACACGGTATGGGGGGGGAATACACGTATAGTGATTTTTAACTTTTTTAGAAAATATTATAATCAGAGAGTCAAGTTATCCCGAAGTTTCAAATTCCCGAGAAGCACAAAATGCCCGAAGTCAAAGTTTACTTAGACAATAACACCGAGCCGACTTTCATTTGAGACTTCAAATTAGCTCAACTCGATTCTTGAGTTTCTACAACAGAGTCCAAATAAGCTTGGAGTAGATAATAATCTCATCACTACTTTAGGAGAGTTGATCACTTGACAACTATCTATACTAGCTTATCTAGAGTGGAATGCGAGGTCTCTAAGTTTATACTTGTTTTTACTTTGTCGAAAATTTTTTTCTTTTAATGAAAGAGTGGTTAAGGTCAGAAATAAGTTAATGCAAATTCAAAGGGATTGTTTTCACCGAATATCGAAAAACTTCCTGGATGCTTTCAAAGGAAAATATGCAAAAAGATAGAATGCAAAAATGTAAAAGCAAACAACACAAAGAATTATAGTGGTTCGAGAGACTCAAGCTCCTACGCCCACTCTTTGTTCTTCGGAGAAATTCTTAACACACTATTTCTACTACCTTAAGCTTTCAGTCAACTACCGCAGAAATTTACTAACTTTCTACCACGAAGTTTTCAGACCGAATTCATCGCAGTTTTACTAACTAACTCACACACACACAAGCTGCTCAGATCGAATAATCAAATTTTACTAACTTCTTCTCTAGAGTTTTTCGTGATCGACACAAAGAACTTACTTACTTTTTTACAACTCTCACTTTCCAATAATCTACACACACAAACTTCCTAATCAAAGGGTTTCGGGTTTTGGTTGGTTTACAACTCAGGTAGATATCCTTTTTTATAATCAAACACAAGTAAAAGGCTAGATATCTATAACTAAGCTTTTGGATATATCTTAGATCTAGCTTAGTAGATGAGCCTTCTTCAAAGATGAAACACTTTGGGAAATTCTTAGGTTTCAATGCTTCACAAGATTACTTGAATAATAAATAATGAGCTATGGAGTTGTTTTGATTTCCGTAGAACCTTGAAATGTCCAAGGCCTTCAGTATTTATAGCAACTCCGTAAGTCTAATTTTGAAAAAACTATCCGTTGAGAGATAAAGATCTAGAGTTTCTTCTTTTGGGTAATCGTGTGAACCGCTATATTAGAGTTTGAACGCACCTTGCATGTTTTAGGAAATATCCGCATGCTGTACCAATCACCAATTTCGCAGGAACAAGACAATATCAATGCCGACATTCTTCGTGTGGACATGTCGCAAAGGTCAAGTAAGAAGTACGGCGTTGTCGCCTCCTCATTGGTTGAAATCTTCCTTGAACAGAGACAAACAAACGGCTCTTTTGGTCAACCACACTAATCTCGATATTTTCCTTTGGTGTTCACAAACGATAACATTCTCTTTGTTCAGATTTTAAGAATGAACAAACACTATTTAACCGGAAGTGACTTGTTCAGTAGGTCTTTTGATTCAAGACAAAACAACCTTCGTGATCTTTTTGGTCTTCGTGGATCTTCATTCTTCAGTTTCATCGATCTTCAAGATGTTTTGGTCTTCAAGAACCTTTCGAGATGTTCGTACCAAATCTTTTAAGTCTATCCCCGACCGAACTATATCTCTACTGACTATACATGATGCAGACATTTCCTAAACCCTAATAACAATTTGAAACTTGATCCTATACTACCAAGATTGTCCCAAAACATATCATACTGCGGGGTTTTGGGATCTAATCAAAATCTTCTATTAAATATATATCTCCCAACATCTAATCTTTTGAAGTTTGAATAGAACTCGGGTTTATCCTTTTTTCTCTTCATTGTTTTACCACCAATTGCCTTAGAACGAGAAATAGATTTTTGTAACCAAATTCACTTTTCTTGCGCCAATATCCTCTTTCGACCAATCTAAAGTTCTTTTTATTAGATCATCCACAAAGAAAGTTCATATCTTCCATTAGATACCTTACATAAGGATGATCATAGCTCTTTGGTAGAGAGAAGAATGAAATCAATTTTTGCTCTTGAAGTCACATTTTCGCCAAGATATGTCAATTCTTCAAAGATGACCATAACCCTAAGAGTGTGCTCTTAAAGAACTCATTCTTCCAACTTTAGCTTGACCATGTCACGCTTAATGCTCTTGATTGCTATATATGGGTCCGATAAAGCAAAGTATAGTTTCGAGATTTCTGTATAATGTCGCAAATGTGGAAAATCCTTGATGAAGATCTTTTTAACAAATTCGATATGTGTCAAGATAATAACCCTTTATCAATTCATTTCCCCTCCCATTCACTATATTCCATCTCTTTCCATATAATCGCATCCTTGGTTGGTTTTTTTGGGTTTTGCACGTTAAGCACTCCATTTAAATTCATGAAGCAAGGATATTTATAAGGTTTTGCTTCCAAACAACATAGTTTTTCCAGTAAGCAGATTGTCTTTCAATATATTGATGAAAGGATTAAAAAGGTCATGGCATGATGAAACCGAAAATAAACATACATCTTCGAGGTCAATATCCCAATTAATATAAAGAAAATCACACAATTCGATCACATGATTCATATGAAAATCTCAAAAAAAAATATGAACATACATCAGCCAACATCTCAAAATAGATTTAAATGAGTTTCTTGGGAGGGTCATCATTTAAATCACATTCTGCTGTGTCACAAATAAGAATAGCTATAAACCTTTAATTTAAAAAAAAAATTAATAGGGTTCTGACTTTGACCAATATAAAATTGACAGGACTCGGTGAAGATATGCATATCAATTTTATACCTAAGTAATAACTATGATTAAATACAGAATTACTACTTCATTTTGATCGAGCCTCTGGGAGGGCCATCGCCGCTAATTAATAATAATTCACAATCATACTCTTGAGAATTTATTCATGTGAAAGCTATCTTTTGGTCAGTCTCCAGGGGAATTTCTCCAAAAGATTTCACAAATAAATAAATCATGGAGGTCAAAATTAATTTGATTCAAACCAAATTAATTATTAAACATACTTAGTAATTTTTGAATTTGAGATTTTTCATGGACAATTCTCATGCAAACACATTTAAACAAATTAAATAAAGCATAAGAAAAGACAACAATAAATCAATCAAAGCAGTAAAATAAAACATATTGGGAACAAATTATCCAACCACATGGTTTGATTTTTCTTGGCTTGATCTTCAAGAAATGTCATCTTGAATTTCTCCCACTCGCTCGCCTCGAAAAAAATTCATCTCGGTTTACCACCAATGTAGCCTCACAACCGAGATGCGGCCCGATCCGCCGGGCCATTTGGTCGAAGCGATCGCGTCTGCGGCGCTTAGGCGCAGCCGGGTCGGTCGCCTCGCAGAACTTTGGGTAGAAGCAGTAACCCGTCGGCAGGGCAGTGGCGAAATATAAGCTGCCCTGTCAGCCCGATCAAGGCCCACACGCAAGATCTTGTTAACCCCGCTTAGCGCTTTGCGCCACGCCTATTCGTTGCGGCGTCCACGCCGCGAAATAAGGCCTCCTTTTTTTTGGCGGGTTTCGCACGATGACGCCGCCTACGCATTTATTCCGGTTCGTTTTAACTCCTCGCTCGCGCTTCGCTTTTCGATCAAGGTTACAATTTATTTAATGAAAAATAAATACACCTTAAATCTAGAATAGTCTATTACATTGAACAAATCAACAAATTTAATCTACTTCATGAATTTTCTCACGAGAAAAAATAAACCGAACGAGTCGAATTAAAACCAACATTCAGACGCATGAAAATAAACACATTAAATACCATGACAATGGATATCTCGCAAAACAAGATCTAGCAATTCTACGCATCCAATTTTCAATTTAATGTCCAATATAATATAAATAACAATTTAAAAGTCGAGCTCAAAACCAGAGTCTCATACTTAAGCTTGTTGGGAAATTACGGGTGCCCGGATCTATTCGGAGATGATTTTAAATACATATTTAAATTAATCAATTAATTACTAACATGAATTAATCCTAAATGAATTCAACATAATAATTAATAAGCAAATAAACAATCATATGACATTATAATCCACGAACTTAACTATGCTGGAATCTAGGAGTTACGAGATTATGTACCTCTTTGCAGAGACAACCGCTGAGACGTTGGATCAACCCAAAGAGCCTTCCCAAATATGTCCCAAGTCTACTTAACGAATCCGTTAGAGGATTCACATTTAACGATTTTAACAAGAGAGAAAAAAAAAATATTTTGCCACCACCTTTGTGGATTTCTAATATTTCCAACACATGGACAGCATTGGGGATGAAAAATTCATCCCTATTTATAGGACTATTAAAAATATTTTTTTCAATGAAAAAATAAGGAAGAAATTTTTTTTCTTGATCTCCAAGAAATCTTGAATATATCTCCTATATTCTTTTTCTCCTTAATTAAATTTTTCCATAAAAAATCTTATTCCCTTTATCCTATTTTTTTTTGAAAAATACAAGGTAATAGGAATCAAGATTTGACTTCTGAATTTATGGGATAATTATGTATTCCAAGAATACTTATCTCTTTCCATAAAATCTTTTCAAGAAAATCTTTTCTTTTTCTTTTTTCCTACAATTTTCTAACATAATTAGGAAATATTAGGCAAGAATATTTTCTTCTCCTTTTCATTAATTGAACTTATTTTGGGCTATTTTGAGGGCCTTTTAGAGAATTAAGATCGACCTCCAATAGACTATGAAGCTATAATGTGGGGCCAAAAAATTATTCAAGTCCATTAATATTAATTTACTCCACTATAAAATTAATATTGAACTATCCATCTTAACCCATATTACTACTTTATTATAATATGATCCCCGGGTCATTATTTCCGAATATTTAAGATTATCTTAGTTCATTAATTAATTAAGCCACCGAATAAAGCTTTTATATTAATTAATATCTTTGTCCTTGGAGTAAAGACAACTCAACGTTATTATCCATACTAAATAAATTTCCACTTGCAAGATTTGTTATGATAAAGATTCTCGAGCCCACCAAGGGACAAATCAAGTAAAAGACGACTGCACACACCATTCTCCATATTAAATGTCAAAGAATCATCATATAATTAATAATATTTCCCAAGATATAAGGTATCGAATCACATTAACTCTCTTCCTAAGATAAGTCAAAGAAATAGTTATTTATTTCACAACCATCCTATTTAAGGGACGAAGAGTAAGAAATAACACACCACCGAGGTCTAATTCTTGTATATTCAAGATCAAGAATTTATCCTCCTCAGAAGTTCTTATTCAAGGCATCTAAATGCACTAGTATAATCCCATGGTCAAGACAAGGCCAACTGAGCCTTATACTTCAACCTTTCATGATGGTTTGTTCATTTATATCTAGGTTGTGAATTTGTACTTAATTAATAGGAGTCATAATTTGATCTTCTCGTGGATCCGCATCACCAAATTAACTACAATATAATACGATTTCTTAATTTATTGAATAGGTTTGCAATAAATATATATAACATTCATTCATATTTAATGCAATAAAGGATTAATATATTATTTTAGTAAATAAATAAGAAAATTCAATTTGGTTGTACAAAGTAAAAGCATACTTTTTAAGATCACCCCAACAGATCAAGATAAGAATCATGTTCTTCCTCAAGAGACCAGCCAAATCAGCCAGAAGTGGACCTCACCGACCCTCGCAAGTGAGGCCCCAAATAAGTCGACTACCAAGTCGCCTAACAAGCAAGCTTAAGGGTAAATTGCTAAGACCACCTATGCCAAAAGATATGAATCTTTTTAATGGTAAGAAACAGATTCTACCTTTACAATCGAAAACCTGTGTCACAGACCGAGTCCCAATCGGATTAAAAGAAGACAAATTTCAATGAAAAATCCCAAGTCTTCGATTCATCCATAAGAACACTAATAATCATAATCGACTGCATTGTATAGAAGACGATGATTATGTAGATGTTTATGGAGACAAATCAAGCCCTATTTTCAACAACGCGCCAGATTTGTTCGATCCCGAAGGTACTTAACCCCCAGACCCGACATTCTACCGGGGTACCTAAAATCTGATTGCTCACGTGTTCGAGTGGGATCGCTAATAAAGGAGATGTACAAGCAACTATATGGGTACATAGATAGTGGATGTTCAAGGCAATATGACCGAAAGTCAACATCTCCTCAAGAATTACATCAAAAACTAGGTCTGCGAAGTTCTCTTTGGTGACGAGCTGGTTTACCGTAGGAGTTAAACCTTAGTGAACATGATGCATGTTGCTGTGTGTTTATGTTGATGGCTTAC